>BMAO01013276.1:0-52405 GCA_019973975.1 Trichonephila clavata | reverse complement strand
GACCCTTGCTACTTTCATTGTTGTCTTCCTCTTCATCTGTTTCATCGTCGACAGGGTCAGATTCTTCTTGCACGGAAGTCACAATCTCGTCATCATTTAGCATTTGAAATCCACAGTCTTCTGCATCACATGCCATCCAGGTTTCTACATCAACAAAACTCAACAAAAGAGCACATATACACCATCTCACTTGGAAACAAACTGACCTAATATTGCGTGCAGATGTTTACTAAATCACACAACTGAAATTTACCAAATATCCCTCACCTTATGATTTCCGGTTACTTTTGGCCTCATGCGAAACAACTATCGTGCATTTCACTGTTCGAAAATGTATCCGGACTTAAGTTCGGATATTTGACGCTAAGGATAATAAACTTTTGGATAAATAACGTTTACTGTATTGTGTGTCTATTTACTGGCCAGGTCATGAGTTTAACACCCATGTTATACATGATTTCCAATTTTGTTTCAGCATGTGGTGATGCCATTTTCAACTACACGGTTTCTCATTTTAGCACATATATACTTTTATAGATTCAACCATTCAATTTTTTTTTTCAATTCTAAAAAAAACTTGCAATTTTTTTTATTTTAAAATACAGGAGTTATGAATTTATAAAGCCATTTAAAAATTAATTAAATAGTTTCTTAGAATGCAATCCAAAATGTATTGTAAAAAAAATTCCATTTATAGAAAAAACATTAAAACAGCCTCAACATTTTTTTAAAAAGTAAAATAGATAATAACTAAAAACTACCACTGTATAAACATACAAATATACAACTTGTTTTGCTGCATTAATCATTATTATTTTTATCCCCCACCCAAATTTTGGCAAATATGATTATGATAATACATAAAAAAATTAGCATTCTCAATAAGAAAAAATAGACCAATTGAATATAATGAATACAGGCAGAACTTATAAATGTTACTCAACACTTAAATACCCCTTTTATATTACACACATTTATATTTTATATATATTTATATATTAACATATGTATATATTATTATGTTTTTAAAAACAATCTCAGTCAAATTGCTATTTCATACGAAAGTAGAAAATTTGCAATGAATATTCTTCATACATGTGAAATGTTTTTTCTTAATGGAATAAATTCAGGACTGAACTACGCCAAGTGGGGAATCACGTGACAACCGTGGCAACATATGCACACGTTATTCATTCTCGTATTAGAACTTATGCGAAAGTTGTTGACATTCTTGGGCTTTAATTTTATCTAATTAAAATGTATGATATCATTGTATTTTATGCATTATTCTAGTGTAAACATTTGTTAGGGAAAAATCAACTACTCTTTGATATAATTTGTTTATTCTAATTAATTTATCTAATTAGGTATTCGAAACTGCTTCAAATAGTGTTAGCTGGTATATTTATTTAGGTTGGATCCTAGCACCTACTACACAGCTATTAGTTAATTTAATTCTTAATTAATTTAGTAGTTATTAATTATATATTTTTGCACAAGAATGGCTTAGAGTATATAGGATCCATACTTCCATTAAAAAACTTCAAATTCTTTGACTATCCAATAACAATTGTATCATTCCTTAAAAAGAACTCACACTATTATAATCAAATACAGTGTCAGTTAAGTGTAAATAATATAAATAAATGTCTGTTTATAATTTTAATCAATAATTCAAAGTCAAGAGAAAATATTTATTCTGAAGAAAACTAATCTGATGATAATTTGTAAGAGGAATGTTTACAAAAATTAAATAAATTTTTCTTTGATTTTTACATTTCACAAATTATTGATTTCTAAATTATTAATAATTATTCTTTACTGTTAAAAATTAATGTCATTGCTTTCTTTAAATTAAAATAAAATATTCTTAAGGGGAATGATACCATCGCAAAAAGCAACAATTTTTAGAAATGATCAAATTTAATTTGATGATTTGTTGTAATCTTATTTTTTAAGTACATGTTAAACTTGCAAAAACGTTTGTTTCTTGAAGCCTGTGTATAAATATTAGGTAATATGAAAGTTTTAGATAAATGTAGATAATTATCTTTTGGTGAAAGTGTATTTTTTTCCCATCACCTTTTCCCCCCCATTTTGTACATAAAATAGAGTTGATATTTACCCTGTGATGAAAATGAAATTTTTAAACACTATATTTACATCAAGTTTGCCTACCTACACTTAAAATTCGAATGAATATTTTATTTTACTGTGGAACAGGTACTAGATGAAAATGAATTTTATTTTTACAATGTATTGCATATAAATACTTTATATATGTAAGGATAATTAAATTAGACCATTTCTAACTTTTATCTTACTGTTACATCTTCAAGTATTAAATTTATTACCAAGTTTGGGAATAGAGAACACATTGCTCTAACTTTGCCGGCTCCGACCATTAATTTTTATTACCTATATGTCATCCTTAAATTCTCAAGTATACCGCTTCAATAAAACATGTACTTGAAGACATCTGGCTTTTGAAGGGTCGGGGACTCCAGTTTTAACACGTGTGTGTCCATCTCTTTTTCTCTCTCTCTCTCTCTCTTATAAACAGATTACAAAATGATCTCATGGAATAAAGCTGGTTTAAAAAATAATGTCTTGAAGTTCACTTAAAAAAAACCACGACATATATATATGTATGTGTTTTACAATATTATGGAGCATTTAAAGATATTTGAAATGTTTCTAATAAAATAACATTCTCCATCTTTGACTGCCTGATTTACTTAGTAATTATTCTTTAAAAATGTTTGGAATTTTTTAAACAAATGATTGTCTAAAGTAATAAAAGAAAATACTATTTCACTATTAAGTTAAAGAAATGATTCATCTTCTATATATATAAAGGAGAAAAGCGACTCACTGACTAATCACGATATCTCCAGAACTATTTAATCTACAGACTTGAAATTTGGTAGACATGTTCCTTTCATGGAGTAGAGATCAGCTAAGAACGATTTTCGAAATTCCAACCGCAAGAGGCGTTATAAATAATTGTTTCCATTTTTAAACTACGTGACGTACAATCTTGAAATTTGGTAAAAAGATTCTTTTCATAGAGTAGAAATCCGCTACAAAATGAGTTTGGTGAAAATCGGCTCCCAAGTGGCGTTGTTAGGGCGTGTTTTAGATAATTATTTCCATTTTAAAACTATTGGATGTACAGTCTATAAATTTGATAAGTATATTCCTCTCATAGAGTAGACATCAGCTACAAAATGGGTTTTATGGAAATAGCCCCCCAAGTGGGGTTGCGGTGGATTAAGGGGCATAAGAGATAAATATTTCCGTTTTGAACCGTTGCATAATGTTTCTTTATTTGCATATTCATCGCAACAGGCTGATGAATATGCAAATTCGTTTACACTGCCGATGATGTCATCGTGTGACCTGTTTGTGAATGACGTCATTGCATTGCTGATTGGTCGCCGTACACGTTGTACTTGTATATATTCCGATTTGTTGTGCGTATGTAAGAAAAATTCCTGTTTTGTACCATGCCCTGTCGATAGTTTTAAATAAAAGTATTTTAAAAACAAAAAAGTCTCATGAATGCTGAAACTGCTCTCTGCTAGATTAATTTACAATAAAGAATAACAAGGTTATGGGCCTCATGCAGTTTTGGAAGTCAGCATTGTGAGTTATTTTAAGAAGATCCTATCGACGGGGGACCAGACCGCAGTTGAAATGGAACCTTCGATTGAACGGCTTAATTCACCAACTACAACATTTGGAAAGAAGATGTTCGAGTTTTATTGAAGGACAGAAATAGCTGGAGGATAATAACAGGCCAAGAAGTTAAACCAGACAACGATGCATCCACCAAGGAAAAACGGAATTTCGAATCCAGATGGGATTGGGCATATTCAACAATTTATCTGAGTATCAAGAAGGAGTACCGGAACTTGATTTCGGATACCTGCGATCCTATAGTTGCCTGGAAGAAACTTCAGGATCATTTTCAGCCACATACTCATGCATGCGTTATTGGACTACTGGATGAATTTTTCAACTGCAGAATATTAGAAGAGGATGAAATCGGGCTATATGCTGCTCGTTTAAGAACCATCGTATTTCAGCTGTGAGATGCCAGACATCCTCTAGAAGACTTATACCAAGCATTTCAGTTAATCAGGTACTTACCTGAAAGCTACCAAGGTATTGTACAATCCATTTATCGCTGGGATAATAACGACTTTAAATTTGAAGTCGTATTATCGGAGCTCCTCACTGAGGAAAGTAGGCTGAAGCAATGTAAGAAAGATTTAAACTTAATTGATACTAATCACCTTGCTCTTAAAGCGAAAAACTCATAAAACTAAAATCTGGAAACTTTAAGAAATCTGAGAATAAAATTGGACCGTGTTTTAATAGTCATAAAATAGGTCATTTATTGCAAATTGTAAGGAAAAATTAAAAAGTAGTAAACATCAAAGTGACAACAATTTCATAATTGAAGCTTGCATTGATCAGGAAGTAAATACTAATGATTATACATGGGTTTTTGACACTGCAGCTTCAACTCATTTTTGCAATAACAAAAAACTGTTTGTTTCATATGAGCCAGTAAATAATACAACTATGTCACTTGCTATAGGCGAAATATCTAGTCCAGTAGAAGGAGTGGGAACTATAAAATTTTATTTTGATAGTGATAATGGTAGAAATAATATAACTTTACATAATGTAATGCACTCACCCAAGTTAAGAAGGAATTTAATGTCAGGTCCAGCACTAGATAAAAATGGTGATGCTTTTGTGGGAGGAAAGGGAAAAATTGAGATTTTCAATAGGAATGGTAGAAAACTGTTTTATGCTAGAAAGATCAATGGGTTATATTATTATAAGCCTAAATACCCTAAAAATATTCATATTGAAAAATCTAATTTGACCACTTCAGAAGAAAAAGACTTAGAACTTTGGCATAATAGATTTTGTCATATTAATAGTAAATATATTTTAAGGTCTAGTCAGAATGAGAGTATTAGAGGAATACCAAAGTTGAAATCTATTAATGTCGAGTGTGAGGATTGCAAAATTGGTAAGAGTAAGCGAAAATCGTTTAAACCAATTTCAAAAATCAGATCTAAAAAACCACTCGAGTTATTGCATATGGATGTCTGTTCAATTCCTACAGCATCTCATGATAGGAGTAATTATTTTCTCTCAATAACAGATGATTATTAAAGGAAAGTAACAGTTTTCCCGATTAAAAGGAAATTTGATGTTTTCAATTGCTTTACCAGATATCGGAAACGAGCAGAAAGATTTTTAAATAACAAAGTCGTTAACGTTAGGATTGATAATGGCTTAGAATTTATTCATAAAGAATTTTGTAAATTTTTAGATTCTCAGGGAATTGAGATGGAGAGAACCAATACATATTCACCTGTAATGAACAGTGTAAGCGAGCGTTTTAATTATACCGCTTTAGATGCTATTAGAGCAATGTTACGAGGTAGTGGTTTAAGTAATAAATTCTGGTCAGAGGCTTTATTATGCTTTACCTATACATGGAATCGCCTTTGTCATAAGAACAAGACAAAAACCCTTTTTAATTGTATTGTGGTAAAAAATCTTCGGTTAAACATTAAAAAACTTTTGGTTGTAAAGCTTATGTGGGTGCTCCCAAACAGTTGAGGAATAAACTTAATATTAAAGCAAAAAAGGGTATCATGGTAGGATATAAAATGCAAAAAAGGTTATAGATTTTGGATTCCTGAAGAAGAGAAAGTTATCGAAACCTTTAATGTTTCCTTTAATGAAAGTCTTAATGGGGAAGCTGTCCTGGGCCTAAATAACAAAAGTGAATATACTCCTCTGATAATGGAAGAATCTGAATCAGATGAGTATGAATCAGAGACTGAAATTGGTGAAGGAGATGAAATACCTTATGAAAATCTTACATGGATCAGGAAAGCAGTTCCCAGACCTGATGGAACAAGAGTAGACATTTATTATGGTTTCGAAGGAAGGTCTCTCAGATTGAGATCATATCGTGATGTTGAGAAATATTGTAGGGCCCACAATATAAAATTTAATAAGAATTTTTTTAATTTCAGCGGGAAAGACAAATATTCTGGTCCTGTACCCAAAGGGGAAAGTAATACCAGTGAGTACAATAATCATGAAGCACATCATGTTGAAGTGTTAATACCTCGAAATTTTAAAGAAGTTTCTTTATCTCCAGATAAAGATAAATGGTCTGCTGCTATGAAAGAGGAAATTAATATAATGCCAGAAAGATGTGTTTGGAACTTAGTCCCTAGGCCTGAAAAAGGAAAAGTTATTGGAAATAGGTGGGTTTTCACAATTAAAAGGAATGAGGAAGGAAAAATTTTAGGATATAAAGATTGTCTTGTTGCTCAAGGATACCGACACGTAAGGGAGAAACATACGATGAAGTATTTAGTCCCGTTGTGAACTTTTCAATAATTAGAATGTTTTTCACCATTCTTGTTTGTTGCTTTAGGTGGTCACACTGTCAGTTAGATATTAAATGTGCCTACCTATATGCAAACTTGGGTGAAAGAGTTTTAATGCAACAACCTCAAGGCTTTATAGATCACGAAAGACCATATTATGTATGTTTGCTAAATAAAGCAATTTATGGTCTACATCAAAGTGGTAGAGAATGGTTTTTTGAAATACACACCAGTTTAGAAGAGTTAAATTTTAAGAAATTAAATTGGTGTAACTGTGTTTATATAAATGAAGACAATGTAGTATTACTATTATATGTTGATGACATTGTATTATTTGGTAAATCTGATCATCATATTAAGGAAATAATAAGGAATTTAAAGGTTAAATTTGATTTAAAAATTATGGGCAGAACTAAACAATTACTAGGGGTTGAATTTCAAGAAGTTGATGGTAAATTTTTTATCCATCAAACTGAATATATAAATAAAGTGTGTAACCTATATAGGAAATATAAATTCCCAATTTCAACGTTACCACTAGCTAAGGGAATCATGCTAAATAAAATTGATTGTCCTAATTCTGAAATGGAAATAACTGAAATGGAAAGATTACCATACAGGAATATACTTGGCTGTTTATCTTACTTAGCAGGTTGTACTAGACCAGATATAAGTTATACAGTAAACACACACACATACTTTCCCAATTTCAGGAAAACCCAGGTTTTGCTCATTGGAATTGTTTACTAAGATTATTAGGATATGTTGAGAATAACAAAGGACTTTAAATTAAATTTATCTAACATAAATAACATCAATATCAAATGTTATAGTGATTCTGATTTTGCTGCTAATAGGGGTGACAGAATTTCAATAGGAGGAATTATTTTATTTATTGATTCTGTACCAATATTCTGGAGAATCTTTAAACAGAAATGTGCAAGTTTATCAACTATGGAGGCAGAATATATAACTTTGACTGAAGCTTCCAAAGAATTAATTTGGATTATTCGTATTTTGGAAGAATGTAACAACTTTAAATTATTTCCCATTAATTTAAGTAAAAGTAAATTACTGTGTGATAATAGAGCTACAATTGACTTTTCTAATTCTCCTATTGAAAATAGTAGAACTAAACATATAGATATCAAATGTCATTTCTTAAGAAATTTAGTATATGAAAAATTGTTAGTATTAAATCATATTTGTAGTAAAAACAATCTGGCAGATGTTTTTACTAAGCCGTTATCCAAAGATAAATTGTATAAATTTCTCAAATTGTATTTGTAAATGTATAATATATTTTTAAATTTGTTAAATATGAAAAATCTAATTTAAGAATTGAATTACTTTTATGGACATGAGAGGGGGGCCATTGTTAGAAATTAAATCGTTTCTCATGTCCACTATCTATTCAATTAAATACACGAGTCGCATAATGTTTCTTTATTTGCATATTCATCGCAACAGGCAGATGAATATGCAAATAAAGAAAACACTCGTTTACACTGCCGATGACGTCATCGTGTGACCTGTTTGTGAATGACGTCATCGCATTGCTGATTGGTCGCAGTACAAGTTGTACTTGTATATATTCCGATTCGTTGTGTGTCTAAGAAAGATTCCTGTTTTGTACCATACCCTGTCGATAGTTTTAAGTAAAAGTATTTTAAAAACAACGAAGTCTCATGAATGCTGAAACTGCTCTCTGCTAGATTCATTTACAATAAAGAATAACAACTGGATATCGGTCTTGGCAAGGGGTTATGACTCTTGGTCAACCTGATACTGATTGTCAGGTAACATCTCCAGTTCTTTGAAACCTCGGCCACAGAAGAAGAAGATGGCAATTGTAAGATCCAGTCTTATAGCATTCCCTGATACCCAATTTTTTAATTGAGTAAATAATTTTTCGAAGCCCAGTGGCTGAGTGGTTAGTGCACCACGCTTCCACCCGACAGGTCTGAGGTTCAAATCCCGCGCTGGGCAAGGTTGATTCAGCCTTTTATCTCTTCAGTGAGTCAATAAAATGAGTACCAAGCTTGCTTGGGAACTTAACACTCGGGTTTTTGCATCAGGCTGACCATCTGATCAAACATCTGCTCATGCACCCAAGGTCGTGTATACTGAGTTGGGCACAGAAGGCCTCGGCCCTCGTGGGCTGTTGTGCTACTGAGCTAAGTTAGATTATCTTTCCCAAAGTGCAAATATTCAGAAAGATTGAACCTGTTAAAAATAAGCTAGGAAAAATATTATAATATATGCATATCTTCTTAAAATGACAATGTGTTGCAAAATGTTGAGTCAATATTTCAAACAAATTCTTAAAACAAATTTTAGATTTTTAATTTTATGAAACAAAGCATACTATACAAGCATTTTAAAAGTGATGCAAAGAAAATTTCACAATAAATATACTTACAAGAGTAAGTACTCATAGGAAACTTATCTCATAACTTTTAAATATAAATTAAAATACAAAGTAAACATTAAAATGAAACATACCTGCTGTGAAGAAAACGAATCATTCTTAAAGTAGTTTTCAAAGAAAAGTCTGTGTGTGTAATAGTTCTAGCGATATCTTCCAATAATTCAGGTGAAATAACATCCAGGGAAGTAATTAGGTGTATAACAGTCAACTGAAATGTTTCATCATCAAATTGAAGGTGTCCTAAATAAGATTTAGATATTAAAAATAATTACTACTCCAAATTACACCTACCTCATTCAGATATTAAAAAAAAATCTACAATACTTAAAAGTTCAAACATTATTAAGAAAAGGAAGGGAAAAAAGAAACTTCAAAATTAAGTCATTTCAAACAATATAATCTTTAAAAAGCAATGGTTATCTAATGATTATACACACACAAAACATTTTGTAAATTTAAGACCTTTAAAACATCAATAACGAGCGCAAGCCACTTTATTTTTTTCATTCATACTTTTAAAGTAATCAAAATATTTTTACTTATATCACCAAATTTTGCTTTCATATTTCTTTCATGTAAAATGGAATTGCTATTTTACACAAATCCTTTGTTCCTTTGCATTATATCAAGTAGTGTGTGCTTTTATACTTATACTGAGAATTTTAAAGAGAATAATCTGATTTTTTAAAAATTAATTATAACTACAGCTTTTAATCTAATTTACTTGGTTCAAGTACTGTCAGAAAGGGTGAAATCTTGATTTTACATAGGTAGCACCAACACTCTTCCTAACTTCAGTGTTTGTCAAGATGGTGACTGCACAACAGAAATTGATTTTTTGAAGTGATAACTCCTTTAGGCACGTTTTGCTGAAGAATGAATTTAAATGAAGCATAAGGTTTGAATGACTTACTTAACTGTCTTTTTTCCAGCTTTAGTCGGAAATTGTGCTTGGATCAGCAACTTGCACAGTTTCTGAATTAAAAACTCTTTAGGTGTATGTTTTTTTAAAAATCAAAATTTAATTTTGTCAAATGATCCAAATTAAAGCACAACAAAGTATGAAAGAATGCTCGACAGAGTTATTTTTAGATATTTAATTTTTATTCTAAAGTGTTTACAGCCTATTTAAACTACCATAAACCTAATGTTTCCTTCTAAGAATATAATTAGTTTACAAATATGATTGTATATTTTGCAACAAATATTACTTTATGAGTACAGACATATGAATAAATAATTTTATATGACCTTGTTTTTTATTCACTGGACTAATTTGCACTAATCCCTTACATAACATTACAAAATTTGAAGTTTTCATTTCTATCACATGGTCATTAGAGCATGCAATTTTTTTTTCTTGTTCTATGCTTTGTGAAATGCAAGTCTGTAACAAATGCATTGCATGATTTTTGTAGACAATACCCTTCTGTTGAGCTTCCTACTGCTCAGAGTAATGCAATGGTATAAACAAATCCAAGACACAGGTTATGAATATAAATGGAAATTATCTGGTCATAATCACACATCAGAAGAAAACATGGAGAGTTTGGAAAGACAGGAGAAAACAGAGTTTTATGCTTAATTCACAGAAATCCACTTGCCATGCCAGCAAGGAGCTTAACAATTCTGCAACATTTGTCTGGTGTATTTTACGGGAATGTTTATTTTAATACAGGATAAAAATGCAGCAAGCTCTTCATACAGTTGACAAAGAACAACATATGGTGATTTGTGAATTCACCCTTCAGAATAATGACAATTACTTAACATGCTCTTTTATTTAAAAATAAATTTTGTTTTGAAAAAAAAAAAAATTTATGTAAGTTTTACGTAAATGGAACTTAGTCTCCAGACATGTCTTGTAATCAAGTTTGTAAATTGAGAACATAGGAATAAGAACTTTTAGGTTAATGAAATGCTAATAGTTATTTATGCCAAAATAGCATCATTAAAAGAAAATGTACATTAGGTAATATTGACATAAAAATAAATGGAAAGAAAATCATTAGTTTCCCTTTTCAAGTTTTGAGTCATTTTTCTTTTGGAGCAATGATTTAAATAATTAACACATTTAGGATTTGGTAATAAGCCAAAAAAAAAAAAAAGCATTTTACTACTGAAATTTTAAGACACAAAGTTATCCATATTGAAATACTTTTTATTCCATATGGTGTCAATCAAATCAGGCTACTTTTATATTTAAATGGAATTAATAATTTTAAATGTTACTCTTCCTTTCGATTGATGGTGTTGTTAAACCTACTGAACACAAAATTGTTCTTTATGCACATAAATATTTTGAAAGAAATTTAAAATTCTAACTTTAAAAACTGTAAAAGGTAACATCTTCATATCCCTTGGAATTAAAAAATTACCCTTTTATTCTAAATTACCTACAAAGAAAATAGAATAAAAATAAAATATATCTATAGATAACATGTCTAAAAATAGTAAGAAATCACTTACTTATAAGGGTATCAGTTTGCATTGAATTTAATGCTCTCATAAAACTAGGATATCTTCTAGCACAGACTTGTTGTACATATTTCAAAAACTTTTTTTTTATATTTTTCAATTCCACCATAAGATCCAATTCTTTAAAAATAAAATTGAACCACAAATGCATACCTTCAGAACTAGGAGGGGGGAAAAGGAATATTTGATGGTTAATTTGAAAATTATGAGTAACAAAAGGGGTTAACATATATATATTATACACATACATAAAATAACAAAAATCTTATGCAAAAGCTTACAATTTATAGTACATAACTATAGAGTACAAACAACTAATAAACAAAATCTTTTTAAAAATGTCAAAAACGAAACACTTTTTATTTAAAATTATTACACTACTATAAAGGGTCTACATACTCATCTTAAATTTATTTTAGTTTTGTGCAATATGAAAGGAAGGAAGAGATGTTGGTTTGTCTTAAATTGTAACTCTTGAGCTACACACTGGTTGTTGGCAATGATCTTGTAATTTACAACCAGTAAGTCTTCAATGAGGACATTCGAATTGGAACTTCATTCTCCCTGATAAGCAACATTTTCAAGGATTCTGAGCAAGAATAATAGATAATCTAATAGTACTAGCAAACAGTAGCTATTATTTAAGAGAAATTTTATTAACATCCAAGTAAAATTAATCATTGCAAAAATGTCTAGGTAAAAACATACAGATTACTATAAATCCCAAAGAACTAACTATACATGACTGAATTTCTATTCTCAGATCATAAAATGTTCATGTATACATTTTTATGCTTTCGATCAATCAATCAATATATCACTTATTCTGATATTTTCTGTTTCCATACACATAAAGAATTAAGTATAGGAATTAAGCTAATAAATTTTAAAACTCCTTTACTTGGTTTTAAAAATAAGCAATTTAAAGAGCTTTAAAAAATATCATTCAACAAATGTAATCCATAATATTCCAAAGAAAGCAGGTGTTTTCCAACAAATAGAAAATACTTAACAATTGGATACAATACAGATTTTAAATTAAAAATACAATAAAATAAGTAAGGCATCAAAATCAGAAATTAAAATTTTGAAAATGTGATCTCTGTGTCACATATATGTTAACTCTGTTCAGTAAAGAGTTCTACCTACTTACAATTAATAACTGATTAATAAGCAACAGCCTTTATTGTTAATCTCTGACAAAATCCAAAAATTCAATGTTCAGGTGATTAAAAAGGGCGCCATTGACATTTATTTACTTCATCTTTTTCAAATTTTCAATAGTCGCTGCTTCATTTTTTTTTTTTTTTTTTTGCATATAAAATTGTGTCTTATTTCAAAATTGCATCATAGTGAATTCGATGTTCATGTGATTAAAAGAAAGCACTTACACAAAAAATTTTCCTAAATACAAGCAGACAATGATGTTTAGGATAGATTGAATACTGTAGATAAACTGTGGAACAGGGTCATCAATGCAAGTGGCCAGAATGGACAGCTACATTTTTTATCTTAAACGGAGTGGAAATTCAATGCCCCCCCCTCCAACAAATGTTTTGTTTAGTTCTAAGCTGCACCCGATTTTCAGTAGATTAACCCCTTCGGGATGAACGTCGTATCCGTGCGCTGGCACGAAACACCGTCAGGAGACGAGTGTCGTGCCCCTGAGCCAGCGTGTTTCTTCCTCACTGGCCAAGCAACTCACTGGTGCGCCAGACGCCTGGAATGTTTTTTAAGCTCAGTTTTTTGACAATATATGGCATTCTATGTCCATAAGATTTGAGATACATGGAGATCTGACCTTCTACTCAAAATAAGAGAAATATTACTCACTTACACATGGTTTTTGTTTTATAAACAAAAGGGGAAAGGAATGTTTCCGAATTGAGTGCTTTACGACTGCTGTTGAAATGAACATGTGGATTTTGTTTATAGTGAAGATGCGAGACTTATTTTCGCTAAAGCATTTGATTTGGGTTCTCAGTTTAGTTTTTTATGGATAATTAGATCTGGTAGACAAAATTTGTCTTTTTTTCTTACTTTTTTTACAAGGTCGACTTTTACAAATGCTTACAATAAAATGTTTAAAAACTTGTACTTAAACAGAAAGTGGCTGAAGTAAATAAAGTATATTAATACGAAATATATAAAGCATATGCCATTCATATAATATACAGAATATTGAACAATGCACTTAAATTTCGGTATTTTTATGGATTTAGGCTTAACTACACATAGCCCTCTGGTCTGTGAGTGACACTTGCGATAAAAACCTCCGGCCCAGGCGGTACGCACACATTTGCGTCCTTCATCGCGAAAGGGTTGACATTGAAAAAATAGTGCGGCCTATATTCGAGTAAATACGAAAACTGCAAATTAAAAATTGCAGCTTGAAAGTATATGTGCATGCTATGCTGTGGTGCATGTTATAAGCAGGATTTTATGGCAATTATAACTAACAAAGCATTTTCATAAGAAATTTAGATTATTTTTTTAAAGAGATAACTAATCTAAATTTTTTTTATGAACTTCAAAATTAAAAACAGTATAAATCCATTTTGAATATTTTTCTAAGAAATATGAAAACTAGCAAACTCAGAAAACTTTTCATGATACTTATAATTTTTAAAAAAATTCAGACACATTTTAATGAATAAAATTATTTACAGAAAAAAATATATTCAAAACAACTTACTCCATTAGATTTTTAAAATCATAGTTCATAGACAAATCCATAAAAAAAGAATAGAGCATATGTGACAGAGAGTGGAATTGGTGAACTTCCAAAAGTTTCTGCAAACCGTTTATTATTCCATCCTTCACAGCTGTTTAAATAAAGGCATAAGAAAATTACAATTACTGACAAAATTAAGAATTTAAAAATTACAATTACTGACAAAATTAAGAATTTAAAAATTACAAGCACTAATACAGAAAAATGAAATCATTTAAAAAAAATAATAAAGTACAGCTTCAAAATCAAATAATAACAAAAGTATATATAAAACTTTACTACTAACAGAACATTTAAGTGTATACAATCAGGCCAAAAAAAAAGTTGCATGTAAAATTAACATGTTGCTGAAGCATTGCACACTTGATTATTTTAGTAACAAGCATATATGAAGTTGTTCCACAAAGTCGCGAAACAAATACTTTTGCATTTAACCCCTTCAGGACCGGCGAAAGGAGAAAGAAGCGTTTCTCCAGGCCTACGCATTCTGAGAGTATACGCAATCATGGGACCAGTTGAATTTCCCTGCTAAGCTTAATTTCATTTAAAAATTCGTACAAAATCTTAAATGCAATCAAATATGCTAAAATTTATATTTTATTATAATTGATAATATCTGAATGTACAGTGGGAATATTTTTGCTATATTTAAAAAAACAATTGCGAATTTTAAAGAAAATGTTTTCATTTTAACAAAATAGTACTCTTTTCACCATAATGATTAAAATAAAATAAGAGGCAAAACTTACAAAATACTATCTGGCAAATATATCATAAATTTACTCTCACATAAACTTGAGGCAGTTCTAACTGATCCAAATCTTTTAAATAACAGCTAATGTATAATTTTTTAAAAATTTTTTTTAATTCATCCGTATCATGCTTTTTACTTTCTTAGTATCACTTTTTGTTCTTATGGTTGCGGCAATTCTAAATGCAATAGCAACAAAAAAGAATCATTTGTTCTTTCTGAATTAAAAATGAGTTACAGTAAGAATAAAGATTATTTTTTGTTAAAAATGAGTCATCGTGTTTGTTCTATGAAGATCTGCTTTTTAAATGTCTTTTGAGTAATAAAGTTAATGATGTAAACATGAACCACAAATAAAATAATTACTGAAACTATTATTAATGTCTGATGCACAATATCCTAATAAGCTTTCCTTCTTTTTCCAACTTAAAATATAAACAGTATTCCAAAACCCTTAAATGCCAGATTCTCTCGAGAAATCTAAACATGTACAGTTGTTGACATTCATGAATGTCCCCGATATAATTTAAAAACTTGGAGCCGAAAGCGCATGAATAAGTTCAAAATTTTGTGAAACATTATTCGAAAGGGGGGGGGGGACTTTAACCGCCAACTCTAGTGCTTTGTAAAAATTAATATTAAAATGTTTCAAACTGATCACACTGGTGTGATTATGGGCCTCAGAGAAGGGAAAGCACACTCACATATATGATACCGTGGGCCCTGGAGGGAGAAATGCGTGATCACATATATGTGATCATGGTCCTGAATGGGTTAAAAAGGGTCAAATTATTAGCCTGCATTAATTTTAAAAAAACAACAAAACATTTAGGAGATTGCTGAAATTCTTGGAATTGAGTTGAGAGAAGTCCAAAACTTTATTAAAATCTGAAAGGCTAGCGGTGTACTGTCAACATCTTGAAATAAATAAGGTTAAAAATTATAAGAACTGATGTATTATATTCAACCAGTAAAGGGAAAAAAATATAAAAAAATCAACAGCAAAACTTGCTGAATGTTTAACTATGAACACTGTGGTATTTCAACACTTATAACTTGAAGAGAGCATAGAGGAATGAACTTAGCAGTAGAATTCCACGAAAACCACTTGTTTAGGCAATTAACCAAATAAAATGGTTCTAACTGCCACACAGCATAAATAATAGACAACTCACTAAAGGTGAAATGTTATATGGCTTGATGAATCAAGATTCAGCTTATTCTAGAAGATAGGTTCATTGGGATAAGAAGGGAATCTTAAGAAGCAATGGACCCTTCATGCACAATATCCTTGAACAAGCAAAAAAGCCTGTCGAAGGGTTTCTTCAATAGGTCTGGTTTGGGAATAGCAATGATATGTAACAATAAAATTAAGTCATTGGTTTACTTAAATGTACTTAATAATCATGTCATCCAATCAATGGATTTTTTTTCTTCCCTGATGAAATTGGAATATTTCAGGGTGATAATGCCAAGATCCATGGAACTCAAATTACCCAAAACTGATTCAGGAAACACGAGGACTTACTTCCCAACATGAATTTGCTACTATAAAGCCTAGATCTTCATTCCATTGAAAATCTTATGGACTGAAACAACAGTTACAAAGTGGTTTGTCACTTTTGTCATCAGTTAATTATCTCAATGAAAAACTTAAAATGTAGACAACAATAAGTGCTTAAGCTGTAAATCTTATTGAAATAATGACAATGCTGAATGTGCGTTAATCTGGGCCAACCAAATATTAATCCATGGTACTCTTTTTCTTCTAGTGCACAAAGAAATTTAATTTCTTTTTAATGACTCTTTTAATTAAAAAGTAAAAGAAGAGAAATATACTTAAATTTAAAATCCTATGAAAGAATAATCAAAATTTTTATTTGAAATATAAAAATAGCATGCCATGAAGTTCCTTTCTCAAAACAACTTAGCAAACAACAAATTTAACATAATTTTTTTTTACTTTGTTAATTGCACAGATTAACTTGATATTTATGAGTAATTTAAAAAACTTTTTCAAACCATTGAAATTGATAAAAGCTTATTTGAAATTACGTTGATTTAATTTTTAAAAAAAGGAGGGGGGGGGGCACATAAATTTTCTTTCCCAGAGATCCTATAAATCAGATAAATAATTTTTTTAAATTAAATTTTTTAAAAAAAATTATAAAGAACATGTATATAATTGCTTCTCTTAGATCTTCAAGTTTTCCAGTTGATTTTAACAAATCATTCACATGTATACTAAAAAAAAGAAAAACTATCAAACTTTAAAAAGAATTTTAATTTTGCATTTGGACTTAAATATACAAAATTACTAGTGGGAATAGTTTCCTTAACATAACATGCCTTACCCATAAAAAATAAATTCTGTTTTTTTTTAATTGACTCTATATTTAACAGTTGCAGGATAAAATGTTGAAAGAAGAAAAGTTAAAATACCTGCATTAAATTAATACATACTAAATCAAAAGAAAATTTATGTTTACATATAGATGAATCAATTAATTAAAGATAATCAATTGCACAAATTCTCAGTTTGTTACTAGAGTTTTGTGTTATCTATTTCCCACCCACAATACTATTATCTGAATTTAAACTTTTCACCAAATTTCCAAGCCAAATTTCATTGAAAATCATTAAGTTTTTAAAAGCAGAACAAATAAGGCAAGGGAAGTGTATAATACTCAAAATGATGACTAAGAAAGCTGCAGTTTAAGAAAAAGCTCAGAGACATTGTTAGAGTTCATGTATGTCGACAGATGGCGCTCTACTTAATTTATTGGGTGTGTATTATATTTACCCAGGCAGATTATAACAAAAAATGAAAGAAAGAGGCTGTATGGGCCATTTGCTCTGTGTAAGCGATATTTTTATCAGTATTATTTGAATAAAACCAAATGAAAAGAGGTCAACAACAGACATTTTATTTGACAGTCTAACACTTGATAAAAATGATGGAATGATTTTAGGCTTCAGCAAATGATCATTACATGGACATCACAAAATTTGATACTAATATTATTCTCAATCCATTAAACACTTCTATACTTGTTGTATAGTTACAAGACTAATTAGGTAAGTGCAATAATAGATGGGCAATAGTACAATAATAATATACAGTTGGCATTAATGCAAGAGAATAAAAATTCTTAGTATCTCAAGTTTTCAATAATTAAAAACACATTTAATAGATACAACTACTAACATTTACATTGAATCCTAAATTTTTTCATTCAAAGTAATAGGAATCCCCCCCCCTTCCCCAAGATAAATAATCTCATCAATATACTATTAATATATCAAAATTTGTCAGCAAAGATGCAGAAAGAGAGGTGGATAAATTTAGCTAATGGTGGTGCATTACTCTTATAGTATATAGATTAGTACATACAGTGATTATTTTGAATGGTAGAAATAAATTGCAATTCCTCTTTCTTTTAGAGTTAGACAAATAAACTTCATAAAAGGAGAATATCCACAATATTTACTAGCAAGATTCAATTGTACACTTAAATCTAAACTCATAGCACATTGGTGCATATAAAGGATTTCCAAATTAACATATTTTACTAATTACCCCTGTTTACATAACAGTAAACCAGCCCCTATTGTACAAATTATGCAACTGTTCATACTCATTGCTCAAATTGCAAAACTGTAATTTACATGCATTTTGCATTTCTATATTTCTCCTCTTTTTTTTTTTTTTGTTGTGCAAAATTTGTTTTTGGTGCTCCATTTCAGTTAGATTCATCACCTAAATAGCATCATCCTCAAATTTCGATAAACCTTCAGCTCTTGCAACTTCCTGGAAAGTTGAGAATTTAGTTCCATTGATTGTTAACCCTTTAATGATCGGATAATTTTGAAGAAAAAAGTCCTAAAAGTGCCTATTTTTTTTATTCAAGAAAATTATATAAAACTTACATGTTCAATATATGCATTCCTTTTTAATTTTTGGATTAATTTTTAGCTTGAAATACGAAATTTAATTTTTTAAGTAAAGCAAACATTTAGAGTTAAAATCATTGAATGTTGGTTTTCTAACAAAGAGAAAAAATTTAAAGTGACGTGTTTTAAACATTAAATGAAAATTTTATTACACTTATGCATAATATAAATAACTATTAGTAATTTTTTATTGTGTGATAAATTTCAAAGCATGAGATGCAAGGGCCAACATCACAATCTGGACAGTAGCACCGAGTTTTTTTCCTGCATCTCTTATTGTTTTCTTCTCTTTTGGAATAACAAACTTTGCATTCTCTTGATAGTTGCTGTTTCTTATCAGTTGGAGATATCTGTCTAATAAAATGTCGTTAAATCAAATGGTTGGGGTTATTCTCCAAGCTTGGCCGGCCTTATTTTGCAGTGGTTTCTGATACAGAATACTTTTCAATAAGTTCATTTACTAAAGATAAACGGAACATCAAATATGATTTTTTGTCTTTTTGTTAATAACATGCAAGTTCAAAATAGTTTCTTATAGTACCTCTTACCACGTTTTCAAGCAATAGAGTAATCTCCAATATACTGGTCTACAACATCTACTGCTCCCGTATTTTTATTGTAGTCAGTGATAAAAGAGTATTAAAAGTAGAAATCTGATTCATTTCCTGACTCTAACTCTATAATGCGTACAATATTAAAAAAATATATTTTTTATATCAGAGAACGCAATTAGCATGTTTTTACGAAAAGCTCAACTACGTACTTGACCTAAGATTACAAAAACATCGTTAATATATATGTTTGATTGTGCTGACATCAGTTAAAAAAAAATTAAATAATTATCGCTAAACACGTTACAAACAATCTGGTACTACCCTCTAGTGTATAGATTAAGAAATAAACAATACTCTGGGCTTAAAAAGATTGTTTGAAGCTTTTTTTGGTGAGGTACTTTTCAACACTCCAGCCCGGAAATATCACGAGCACGAGGAACAGAGAGGGAAATTTCACCCCGTGAATTTGACGGAAGCGAGACGCAAGGGGTTAATAAGTCTTCATATCAGACAATGCTTTTCTTCTCATGCAACAATTCCAGCCCAAGCAATTGTTGTGATATTTTTCCGCAAAAGCTTGCAATACTGTACTATCTCAACCATATTGGCAACATTTTATGAAATGAAGCACTTAGTTACCAATTCAGCATGTAGGACACATGCGAAATTGGGCTTGCCAAATTGGTGAGTTATCTTGACCATTGGCATCGTTGCGATAGTAAGTAATAAACTTATTACAAGCATCATAAAAAACATATATATCATTTATCAGTCTAAGTTTATAAAAGTGGATTAACAAACACATCATTTAGTACACATAAAAAATAAATTGAAAATAAACTTACATTCCTGTATATTGTCACTCTGTATAAAATTCGTGCTGGCTTTTAAAATAAGAATTACAGATTTTTCACACATAATTCCAGATGTTTTGAATATATCGAGTATGAATGTCAATGCCTTTGGACTATGAGGTTTGGTATCAATAAAAAATTTACTGTACAGATAACATATTGCTAAATTAAGCTGCATGTATTCCATCTGTAAAAAAAAAATCTAGTTTAACAAAAAAAAATCAAAACATTAATTAAAATTAATTATTTAGCAGGCAGGAATTATTTCATAGATTATAATATTGGTGTAGCTTTTATTTCCTGTAAATTATCAACAAAAACATCTGTAAAATAGTTCCAACTCTGTATTTATATTTGTCATTCACTTAGGTAGTTCTAGATTATTTTTTCTTATGAAGGGGAATATGAAAATATTTCCTTTTAAAATGGATTGTAGAATATTACAGGAATGAAGCTATCACAAGTAGCATAACAACCTCTAAATACATAAGGCCACACTTGAGTGATCTTATGTTTCAGAATTCTTTCATTTTTATCTGTCTTTTTCAAACTAATTTATGGTTTTTAGCATATCTGACAGTTTATTAACACATTAAGTCAATTTTCAAAAATATAAATGGTTTACACAACCATAAGCTATTTGAATAGACAAAAACCTCAATCTAATTGTTTATATAAGATTTTTGTCAAAGGAATATAACTTTGTGCCCAAATTTATAACCATTTTCACAAGATTTATTAAAAAGGAAACAGTTTGACAGTCTTCCTGTTCAAACTGACTTAGACAGTCTTCCTGTTCAAACTGACTTATTGTCAGAACAATGATGCAAAATTGCTTAAGTAATATGCGTCCATGAAATATATGTCAGTTTTCTGATCCTGCAAACAAAATGAAGTATATACATTTTTGCTACTAAAAGTAATCTAATGTACAATTAAAAAAAAGTCAGACTGCCAAGTCTTTCATTCTTTTTTTAAAAAAATTATTAATTTTGTCATTCTGATGAAATTGAAACTATTTTTGTGCATTATATTTTGAATATTGAATACTTATTTACACTTAGAATTCAGATAAGTAGAACTCAAAGACAAATCTAAGTACCACAACTTAAATTTCAATCTTTGGGCCTTTCAATCTTTCAATAGAACATACATTCTGAACAGACTACATAATACAATCATCAGAATTTCCTTTTTCCTCACTTGTACGAATTTCCAATTAAAAAAAAAAAATCATCCAATTCAACAAAAGGCATTTCTATAATATATTTCAGTGCCACTCAAATATCTTAATTTTGACATCTTTAAATATTTTGCCTATGTACTTTTTTGCATTGAATGAATGCTATATGTAACTTTAACTCAAACATAACCATTCAAAAAAGCTCAACTCTAAGCTCATTCACTTTTCCAGGCTTTTTAAGTCACATGACCAGAAAAGTACTCTACTGTGACCTCAACTTATCCACAAATCAAAACAAATTCTATGACTCATAAAATTTAATTCCATTTTCTGTAAAATAATAATAAAGTAATGCGCAAGTTTTTAAGTAAAATTGAGAGGAAACTAATTCAGTTTATATTGACCTTAACAATAAATCAATATAATTTTAAAAAACACGAGCAAAACATATGGGCAAAAATGCTTTTTCTTTTTACACGAGAACGTCCGTTGGTGTCGATTGGACACTATTTAATTTGTTCTCCTTTCCGCATTTTTCCAGTCATTTTGAAAAATTTTCGTGACTTTAAATTATTTTCCATGGTGATTACACAAAAAAAGTTTTGTGGTTTTAGGTCAATTAAGAGAGATTTTACAATTAAATATACCTAGAATGTCTGCTGGTGTTTCGGACACCAAGGCAATTTATCATTATAAATAGCTGTCGTTCAGCAAAAGATAGTTTTGTAGATACCATTAGTAAAACAAACTTTCGAAAGTAATAACACATATTTATCAGACCTTGAATGCAGTGTTATTGGGTTTACAGTTGAAATGAATCAGCTATACTAAGATCGTTGTATGTCATTTCATATATAGCATTTGCTTATCTGCTATAACGTTTAAATTACATAAGAGCAAGAAATTGGAAAATTACTGAATTTAAAGAAATTACAAATTCGTTAAAATTCAAAAAGTGCGGAATTAAAGAGCAAAATGATAATGCGACTAAAAAAAAATGTGTATCTCTTGCATGAGAAAGGTGTGCAGAAGATGTACAGGAAAAACTGAATTTCACTGTATTCATTGCAAATGAGGTATGTACAAAGAATTAGGCCTAAAAACGATAAATATTGATTAAAAAACTTGCAAAATCAAAAAAATTATGATTTTGCTTATTATACAAACATTTATGAACATTGTTTCATTCCATTTTACAAGATTAAGTAATTTGTTTTGTTACAGTTTTCTATCATATAAATCAGTGATTCCCAAAGTGGTCTATATAGACCCTCCAGGTGTCTATGACAACCTCCAAAGGGGTCTACGTCAGCCAAAAATTAATTTGGGGGTCCATGAGGTGTAAGTGGGGGTCTATGATAGTGACTCTCATTAAACTAGATCGTGACTTTAATTTTAAAAGAAAATTTATAACCAAGTGGAAACCAAATTTTACTTATTTAACAGATTTATTAACTAAATTTAATGAGGTTAATTTGCATTTACAAGGTGACAGCATAAATTTTATTAAAACATGAACCATTTCAGCTTTTCTTTCCTGAGTTAAGCTAAAAAAGTATAATACTGGAGGTCACAAATTTTCTAAATTTGTCACAGACAATCTGTTAGAACGTTTTAATCTACGCTCAACATTTAGATACCTTTTATTCAGAATTTTAAACCAGGTTTGAAAATGCTTTGACTATGGCAGTACCACAGTATGCAATGAATTTATATGGTCATATTGAAAAAAAATGTCACATTACAATAAGCACTAACGAAGATCTTAAGTTTTGAAATGGATGCCAGCAATTTTAGCTTTAAAAAGTCAAACCTGTTCATCCCGACTTATGGAATATTGTGAGGAAATCTTTCATTGCTTTTCCTAGTGTGAAGGAATTTCATTCACATTGCCAATCTCAAAACAAAAATAAAGAAAGAAAGAAAAAAAAAACCGGACAGTACTAACAGAGGAGATTTAAGGTTTAACCAGACAAGGTTGATAACAAATGTGTTGAAAGTTTGATATTGTAGTGCAAGAGATTCATCCGTCCCATTAAAATAATTTGTTTGTTGTTTAGTTTATTTAACAGTTTTATTTATTTATTAATTAACTTTCAATTTAATTAATTAATATGTGATTTTTAAACACTGTACTTCATTACAGTTCGAAATTTAATTCTTTTAAAGTAGGAGTAGTAGTACCAGCTGTCAAAAAGACATTTAAGTTGATAAATTTGCAAAAATTCAATATTAATTAAGCAGGGGTCTACCGCAAGCCGAAAAACATGGCAAGGGGTCTATGAGACAAAAAAGTTTGGGAACCTCTGATATAAATGGTCATAATATATGATAATTACATAAAATAATATTAAAAAGTCTTAAAACTAAACCCTAATGAACAGTAGTCCAGCAATGATTTAGTTATTACAATTATTTTATATGTTTTATATCTCTGTGTTGAAACAACCCCACTGGCGGACCCATTTAAGGGCAATCAAAATCCCGGACGTTCTAGTGTTAAGAGGATATATTGACCACACTAACAAAATATTTAATGCAACTATTTTAACAGTATAGTGTGCACTTGAAATATGTTTCCCGCCAAATAAATGGAAATAAAATGGTAAAATTAAACTTATCTCAAACAAAAATCTTAAAACAAATGCTGAATAGCAAAAATTTTTTTTATAAAATAATATAATGTTAAGAAAAATTACTTCACATATCTTGGTATTTTTTTTGTTACGTGTTTCTAGAGAATACGGAAAACGCTTCAAAAATTGCTGACAGATGACTTTTAATCCATAGGAAAACTCTGAATCTTTAAGTAAATCCTGTACAAAAGTAGAAAAAAATATTAAAACATAGAAATTTACAACATATTATTCATATATGCAACACAAACAGAAAAATTCATACTTTAACAATATTTTATTTTACAAATATCAAAAAGTTTTAACTTTAATTCTTTTTAGAATAATTTTTATCATTTTGTTTCAAGCTAGTTTACAAAATTATCTTGTATTGCATGTATAGATAATTTATGTTATTACAGTAGAGTCCTGAAAATTTGGCACTCAATAACCTGGCAGCTACCTGATCCTGCTTTTGCAAAAACCCACCCCATTAGAAAAAAACTCACAACAGGACATTATACATTTCTTTTTGAAAAAGTAGCCAGTTTTAGCAGTCTGCCACTTAATTTTCATTATAGATAGTTTTATGCTTTTTATGAAGTATTTTTCTGAGGCATGTATGATCAGGTAAATTACTGTGAACTATACAAATTAATTTTCATTTTCATGTAGTAAATGCTCTATGTTAAGTATGTACTTTTCCTTTGATTAAGGGTATTTTGGCAGTTTATTTTCTGTGTTGTATTCTTAAGCAAAAAATACATACAAGTGCAGTAAAATATTTTTTGAGGAAACACTCATAATTATTATTTTTCTTAAACCCATTCACGACAACCTGGCATTTTCATAAACTCATCAACCCTTCGGTCCACACAAGGCTGAGTTTTTAGGACTCTACTGTAATACGATTTATTTGTATATATACGGAAGCAATATTGCAATTTGTTTACATAAATTGATAATTAAAAATCACACAAATGTTTCAGACAGTTTAAAATAAAATTGTTACTGAGTTTTAAATATGACAACATTTTAATGTAACATAATTAAAGTAATAAATTATCTCATTAATTGAAAAATTACACAAAAAGATATATATTATAGATGCCAGTTGAATCTATAAAACACATTTTGCACCATTCTTTATATATTTTTATATGGATACATTTAATCTTTTTTAATAAAAAATTCAAAAACATTGTCAATTTTGTCTGAATCAAAGTCAAGTAATATGAAGCAATATTTTGATAAGTCTTTCTAACAGAAAGTTTTCCTTTGTGATTTTATAAACATTATATTAAAAATATAAACAGTTTTAATTTTTGAAACTTGAAGTTACAAGTCAAAGAACAGACTTACACAAGATTCACATTTAGTTAGGTATGTTCCGAAAACTTTGAAGTAACTTTTGTATTCTTATACACTGCCAAGTCTCAAAACCAAAAATTAACTACTCAATTTTCCAAATTTTTTTCAATTAATTTTCCTATTTATATCTTGCCCAGCTATATAGATTGATTTTAGAAAAATATCACCTTTTTTACAAAGACAAACCTGATCCACAGAGCTAACTATGCATTACTTAACTCGCCATTCTATACAGTTATTCTCCTACATCAGATTTGCAAAACCTCGAAATTGCAATTGGATGGCTTGGAGCAAATACCTCAGAAGCTCTTGTGGCAGCTTCAAAACCAAAATTTAAACAACCCCTATTTAAATTCCCCCCCAAAATCAAAGCCAAAATTTGACACAGAAATCATATTCGGAAATTTTGGCAACGTACAAGAGATCCTACCTTGAAATCTGAGTTCCGAACACTCAGTCATGAAGTCACAAAAGACATTTGACACTTTTCAAAATCTCATTGGGATTCTCCCATAGCTGCACTTACGTCGGAGATAGGCACTTTTTGGAGGTAAACCTCCCTATTCAAAAAACCATCTCAAAACATTCCCCCCCCCCAAAGGACGCACTTGGCAGTGTAGCAAATCACCCTCTGGAGAAGGCGAAGTGATTGCTGACAGCCGTCAAAAGCAGTTTGAACCCAACACTGAAGCTGAAAACGAATGTTTTACAGCTCTCACACAAAGGAAAATTAAAAGATTTTTGGATGCTCCTACCTGTCTACATCTGGAAAAAAACTACTCCAGGAGAAGTACAGGAATATATTAAAAATCTTAAGATCAATAAATCTCCTGAATTGGATTTAATTACAAATCGCATCCTAAAAAATCTCCCCCTCAAATTTATTCTTTTTATTGTAATGCTGTTCAATTTATTAATGGTGAACTGTCATTTCCCTAAGAACTGGAACACTACCGCGGTAGTCCCCATACTTAAACCCAATTCTGATGATACTAAGCCTCAAAATTACCGTCCAATCTCGCTACTCAGTAGCTTGAGCAAAGCGTACAAGTTTGTTCTTTTAAATCGCCTTAATCCGCTCTGCATAGCCAGGAACATTATCATTCCTGAGCAGCATGGCTTTGTCACACAGTGCTCCACAGTAACCCAGTTACTAAAAGTTACTGAGCTGATTCATCACGGCTTTTAAAATAAACAGGCCACGGGCATGCCTTTTGTGGACATAGCCAAAGCCTTTGACAAAATTTGGCATGATGGCTTGATATCCAAAATGATGCAACTTGTGATTTTCGGACCAACTCATCAAAATTATACACTCCTACCTAAACCCTTGTGAATTTAGGTTAAGAGTTGAAAACAGTCTTTTCACCCCATGTCCAGTTCTCAGTGGAGTACCCCAGGGATCTATATTAGGGCCCAAGCTCTTTAATCTATACATCAATGACATTCCAAAGGCTGCCGAAGTTCATTTAGTGATGTACGGGGACGTCACTGCCATTTTAACTCAAAACAATTGTAACGGTAATGTCATTGATCAGCTACAAAATTTTATCATTAGACTCCAAACCTGGCTTAATGACTGGAAAATTAAAGTAAATGCATTTAAAAGCGCATGTCTCCTCTTTACAAGACAGTGGTGCCATAGGAAACCTCCCATATGTCAACATTTTTAATCAGCCTGTGACCTGGGTTACTGAATATAAGTACCTAGGGTTAATACTTGAAGCTAAATTAAATTTTGCCAAGCATATCCATTCCGCCCACCAAAAGGCGGCCAGAATGAGAAGCACTCTAAATCGTTTGATTTCTCCCAAGAGCAAGCTTGCAATAAGGCCCAAGGTCCTGTTATACAACACCATTCTTCGCCCCTTAATGCTGTATGCTTCTCCCATCTGGGCAGGTGCGGCCCAGATGGGACCTGAAAAGATTGCACACTTTTCAAAACATTCAACTCCGTAGAGCCGCCAACGCACCTTGGTTTGTCAGGAACGAAGTCTTGCATAAAGATCTTAATGTTCTGCCGCTTCTTGATTTCCTTAAAAAACAATCAGAAATTTTTTTCAACCGGTTATCACAGAATCCAAATGAATTCATCAGAGAAATCCTAGCTTATGATAATTCTATCCCTAGCTCTTCTAAGAGACCTAGAGCAGTCCTTAACCACTCATATTAACACTTCCTAGCTCTGAAAAGGATGAGAACATCTTGATACAAATTAGGAAATTTTTACATCACACATGTTTTTTATTTACTTTTAAATGTTATGATTATTTATCACTGTTTTCTTTTGCAAGACTTCATTCACTCTAATTATTACCCCCCCCCCTACATGCAAGCTTTTCCACGCGTTTAGTGTGACAACTTGATCCTATTTTAAACTTCTCCACCTTTTCTTACTTTCTTCCAAGTGGTTATTTAAAATGTCCTTTCAATAACCGCATGCAGTTTTCTGAAAGATAATGAGTAACGGACTTAAAAATAACATTCTCTTTAATCTTTGATATTAAAGAGATTCCTCCCTTTTCTCCTCTTGTTCTGTCGAGATGCGACAGCCGGTTGAAAGACGGGCTTAGTTGTCAGAGATGTGACATCATTTTCTCTTTGCTCTCCTAAAGCGAAATAGAAACTAAATCAACTGGATGAGTGGTTTCCCACTCACCCCTACACCAGCAATGTTGCGCTCCACTCATTGTGGACTGCCTTATATTTTTATGCAACTTCAGCAAATCATTCTTATTTTTTTTTCACTTATTATGATTGAGTAGATAATAGAGTTTTCTCTAAGGTTCCACGCAAATGTATAACCGTTACCATTCAGATTTGCAATCATATAACAAGTTCTTACAGCAGAATCAATTTGAGTTACTTAGAAAAAGAAAAATTTTCTATATCTCCATATGCACAACGTACACAAGAGAATAATCTATTGTGCATCATAAGGAATGCTGTTCTATGATAAATAATCTATCAAAAAAAATACAGGCCACTTTCTGGAAAAAAGTAAATTTTTAATTTATCATTAGGTTTTTGTTTAAAAAAATTAAATCTTATTATAAAAAATTACTTAATTAATAGTAGCATTTCAAAAATGCATTCCAAATGTGAAATTTGGAAATCCTAAATTTTTATAACATCAGAATTTCCTATCAATTAGTTAGTGAATTTACAAGAAATATAAGTTAATATAAACATAGTACATG
The DNA here is from genome assembly GCA_019973975.1 of Trichonephila clavata. Lineage (NCBI taxonomy): Eukaryota > Metazoa > Arthropoda > Arachnida > Araneae > Nephilidae > Trichonephila > Trichonephila clavata. Next base: position 23,843 of record BMAO01013276.1, on the reverse strand, counting down.
GTATAGTATGATGCCATGATTTACATTTAAAACAAGGAATAGGAGATGAGTAAATGAAAGAGTGTTTGTTAACAAATCACACTATAAAGCAACATGAGAGCTACTGGCAACAATCATTTAATTTTGAGCTGTGGTCAAGTGATGAGATGCATCTAATCTATATATATAAAGGAGAAAAGCGACTCACTGACTGACTGACTGACTAATCACGAAATATCTGGAACTATTCAACCTACAGACTTGAAATTTGGTAGACATGTTCCTTTGATAGAGTAGACATCAGCTAAGAAAGGATTTTCCGAAATTCGAAACACAAGGGGCGTTAAGGGGGGGGGGGGGTTAAGGGCTTTAATAATAATTGTTTCCATGTTTAAACTACTTGATGTACAATCTTGAAATTGGGTAAGCGGATTCCTTTCAGAGAGTAGAGATCCGCTACAAAATGAGTTTGCTGAAAATCGACCCCCAAGTGGCATTGCAGGGGCTTAGGGGGCGTTATAGATAATTATTTCCATTTTTAAACTATTTGACGCACTGTCTTTAAATTTGATATATAGATTCCTTTCGTAGAATAATGATCAGTTACAAAACGGGTTTTGTGAAAACAGACTTCTAAGTGGCGTTGCGGGGGATTAAGGTGTGTAATAGATAAATATATCCGTTTTTAAACTACTTCACCTACCTGCTTGAAAATTGGTAGGTAAGTTTCTTTCCTGGAGTAAATATCCGCTACAAAATGGGTTTTGCGAAAATTGACCCCAAGGGGTGTTGCGGGGGTGGGGGGTTTAAGGGGCGTTATAAATTCCTATTTTTAAGTTATTAGATGTACAGTCTTGAAACTTAGTAAGCAGATTCCTCTCATAGGGTAGAGATACGCTAAAAATGGGTTCCGTGAAAATTGCCCCCAAGTGGCGTTGAGAACACTTAAGGGGCGTTATAGATAATTATTTCCATTTTTAAACTATTAGACGCACAGTCTTTATATTTGATAAAGAGATTTCTTTCATAGAGTAGAGATCAGCTATAAGAAGGTTTTGTGAAAACAGACCTCTAAGTGGCGTTGCAGGGGAATAAGTGACGTAAGAGATAAATATTTTCGTTTTTAAACTATTTGACCTACCTGCTTGAAAATTGGTAGGAATGTTTCTTTCATGGAGTAAATATCCGCTACAAAACGGGTTTGGAGAAAATTGACCCCTAAGGGGTGTTGCGGAGGGGGGTTAAGGGCAGATATAAATAATTATTTTTTTTTAAACTATTAGACTCACAGTCTTGAAATTTGGTAAGCAAATTCCTCTCATAGGATAGAGATACACTGCAAAATGTGTTTTGTGAAGATCGACCCCTAGGTGGTGTTGCGGGGGTTCAAGGGGCGTTATTGATAATTTTTTTTTTTTTGCATTGTTAATTATAGGACGCACAGTCTTCAAATTTTGCTAAGCAGATTCCTTTCATAGTGTGCAATTCCCCTACAAAATGGTTTTGTGAAAACAGACCCAGAAGTGGCGTTGCGGATGGGCTCAAGTGGCGTTATAGACAATTATCCCCATTTTTAAACTGTTAGACGTACAGTCTTGAAATTTGATAAGCAGATTCCTTTCGTAAAGTAGAGAACCGCTACAAAATGGGTTTCGCGAATATGAACTACTAAGTTTAATTTCAGGAGATTAAGAGGCGTAATGATAAATATTCCATTTTTAAACTATTTGATCATCTTGCTTGAAAATTGGTAGGCATGTTCCTTTCATGAAATAGAGTTCCTCTAACAAAGAGTAAAATGAAAATTGACCCCCAAAGATGTTTGCGAGGGGTCAAGAGGAGTTACAGAAAAAAAAATTCCTGTTTTTAATTGTTAGACCCATATACTTGAAATTTATTAAGCATGTTTCTTTTGTTGAATAGGGATCCACTAAGAATAAATTTTAAGCAAATCAAGTTCTGGGGGGTTGCAGGGGGTTACTGGGACGTATTGACGAAAAAATTACTTTTTTCGAGCTACAAGGACAATAATAATGAAATTTGGTTTGCATTTTTCTTTTGTTGAATTGAAATCCGCAAAGAGCGGTAATTTTGGAAAACGGCTCTCAACGGGATTACAGGGATATTTATAGTAAAACTTTTGCTTTTTTTCTGTTAGATTTAGACTTGAAATTTGGCTTGCATGTTCAATTTACGGAGTAGAGATCCACCGAAAATTGGTTTTGCGGGAATCCACTTGGTTTTTGAGTTACGAAAGAGCAAACATCATTCTATGCTTCAATTTTAGAGATTTTTAGAAAATACAAATTAGATGAATTCTGCCCTTTTTTTTTATCAACAGGTGACAGTTACAGGTATAAGTATATTTTTCAATTCAAACGATTTCTTAATGCTAGGACTTAGATATCAATAATTTATACATATATATAAGCAGTAAAAATTTATAAAACATCATGAAATACCCAGCGAAGCGGGCGGGTAACAGCTAGTAAGATATAAAACAAACACATCTCATAACATCTAACATATGCAATAACAAAGAAAGAACACTGAACTCCACTTATATCAAGCCTACTACACATGAGAAGGAATTTTGATTAAACTAGCATACTCATTATGGTATCTAATGGTTATAGAAAAAATTAAGTCAAACACAAATTACTTAGAAAATATGCCACATTTTAACTTATACCAGCTGCTATTATTATAAATAGGAGGCACCATTTTTAAATATCAAAGCCTATACTGATTGCTGACATTATAAACAGGAAACAAAATTTTCAAATATAAATTTTACTGCCATTTTCTTTCAGTTAAGATTTTTTGATACAACCATGAAATTCCGGAAGTTGATAAATGAAGAGGCAATTAACTTTTTTTAACAAAAAAAAAAATTCAATGCAGCCGGGTTTTTTTGTTGACCAAATGACTATGCCATGCAGATAGAAGTAGGCAGTATTACCTGCTAGAACGACCATAGATCTTTGGCCTCCAAACAAATTTCAAATGCCTCAATTCAGATATCAACATATTGAAACTATTTTGCAACAAATTAAGCTTTTACTTTCATCTAACGTGGTGAGAAGTATCTGTGTTTAACCCAGCACCAAAATGTTATTGGACACTAGCCAAGTTACCTGTTCTTTGCACAAGGTTGAATTAAAAAAATAAAACTGAGATATTATAGCAAACATAATATCTTTTTAAAAGAGATAGTAGATTTTATCCTCTTTAAAAATCTAGTGTAGAATAGTGTTTCCAAAAATTTTTAATAAGTTTTTTTAATCAGAGCTTATGTTACAATACAAATAATTTGAAATGAATTGTAATTTGACCTTGGAGTAACAAATGATTTAACAGAAACATATATTTGAATCTAAAAGAGAAAATTAGTATGCTAAAAAGATCAATAAAAATGAAAATATGAATAAAATATATAGCAGAAAAGTAAGTTTTTACTGAGCACAGACACTCTGGGACAAATAATCTGAAATAAATAATCCCAAAGAAAAAATTATCTAGCATATAATAATGCATTTCACAAAATACTATCATAAATAACATATGTTAGGCAGCCTTCAACAGGAAGAGAAATTAAATTAGTATGAATTAAAATTAAAAAAACTATTTGCAACAGATAAAATAGGCTTACATTGAATTAAACTATGATCAACAACAATACAGCAAAAAGCATAACACACAAACAGTGTTACCAGAAAATTATTTTAAACAATTATTTTGTGTGTGTTTGGGATATTTCATTTAAAAATAATTGTAATTTTATTTTAAAGAGCAAACAAGAGAATACATACAATGTTAAATAATTATAAAAATAATTTAAATACATATAAATGGATAGTACAATATATACAAAATATGCACATCATGCATATGATTTCCAAAAAAAAAAAAAAAATGCCATAAGAATAGATTGTAAGAAGTAAAGTGGTGCCATGCAACAAAAAAAATCGGTTTTCACTTAACTTAAAAGAACCCAAAAGAAAATATAAGAAAATTGTTTTAGGTGCATCTCATCATAAAACGTTTCAACAAAGAGCTTCTTGGCGAAAAATTTTTACCGAATTTTTATTTGAAGGCAAAAATGAGCCCCCATCAGTTATGGGAACTATATAATGCCAAACATGGAAACTAGGGATTGCAATATCGGACTAAAAGTTCAATATCAGCATGTGGCCGAGTGGTCTAGGCATCGGATCATGGCTAGCATGTCATGGGTTCGATCCGCCGTGTAGGGGAGCGATGCATGTTAAATCTGTCGAGAGCTCAAACGTCCTCCCGTTGGTGTGGTGTGGTAGTTAGGAGAGGGGGTGCCAGCTCAGGTGTCGCCAGCGTCACTTGACCATGGTTCAAAATTATGCGGACCGTCGCCAAAAGCCCTTGTGTTGCTAATCAGTGTGACGTTAATATTCTCTCACTCTCACTCAATATCAGCATTCGGTATTTCTTAAAACTTAATACCAGGATACCAGTTTTAATACCGGTATTAGAAATTTTAGAAAAAGAAAGAAAACGCAGGTGTTTTTTTCTTAGTTTTACTTGCCAGTTTTATTAGAGAGTGCAAATATCACAAGAAATAATTTTTAACTTATAAAAATTATAACAGCGTATAAAGAAACACACAAAAAAAATTAAAGGAACATCTTATTTATTAAAAAGGTGCAAATATCACTATTCTGTGGTACTATTACAAATTATTGAAATGTTCTTAATGTTCTAAATACCAGCTCCTGGGGAATGTACTAGGTCTGCAAAGGTTTAAAATACCAATGCACAGCCCCATTGAAAAAAAAACATGTTCTTCTGTGGATTTGTTTTTGTATTCCATCGCAGATGCACACATTTGTTTTTATTAGTATAGATCATATATACATATTTGTAATGGAGTTCTGTTCCAGAAATGGGAAAGTGAAGATAGAAAGCATGTTTCTGACAATTCATACTCCCAAGAAATAAAGTTCTAAACATGCAAAAGGAAATTCCTGATAGCCCTAGATGAGGACATTTCAATATAAGAAAATCCTTGGTAAAGGTACAGGAGAGATTTTACTAGTTCAATCTCTCTTTAATTATCTCTTGGCCTTTTTTATACATAAAACTGTTTTTTTTTAAAGGTAGCTTTTCGTTTCGGGGAACTGTAAAAATACAACAAAAATTATTGTCCAAATCACCAACTGCCAATAATAATTAATGGTGATAAACTACCACAGAATTGAAGAATTTGAGTCCTTATGGTACATGTGTGGAAAGACAACTTTTGGAGAGTTCGTAGGCAAACATATTCCTTGTGTATGTGAAAAACAGAATAATAAAAACCAGTTAAACACAAGAAAAATCCCGTGCAATGCCGGACCATGCAGCTGTATATGTATGTAAATTAATATTCTTTTAGAAAACGAAAACACTGTATTGTTTTTTATAATTCATTACTAAAGTAATTATTTAATAATAAAATCGTACAATGGCTGCTTTCTATTGGATAAAACTTGATTAGTTTTGTAATTTTTTAGTCAAAAATAGAAATTTGATCTTATCCTTGAGGGGAAAAAAGTTTGATACTCAAAAAAGCTTGTAGGATACAGGGCTAAATGAGGGAAAAGAAACATTCCTAAGAAGGAGAAATGGAAGAAATTTTGGGGAAAAAAGGGAATTTTGATGAAATAAATATAGAAATCCCTCTCCTAGAAGTGCTGGCATCGAGAGGGAAAGGAGAAATTTCCATGTGAGTAAAATGATGTACTCGGTAAGAGCCCATGTAACGCCGGGAAAATCGGATGGGAAACAGACACGTCCAATGGAGAAAGGAGGGGGAAGAAATTTCAAAAAAGGGTATTTTAATGATATATTAATATGGAAGTCACAAACACATCAGGAAGAGAACTTACACCAAGATGGGAAGGGGAAATTTTTAAGGCAAAAATCTATACAGTTTTAAGAAGCCCGTGCAACGCCGGGCCATGCAGCTAGTATACATATAAAGACTACATACATATTTGTAATGGAGTTCTGTTCCAGAAATGGGAGAGTGAAGGTAGAAAACATGTTTCTGACAATTCATACTCCCAAGAAATAAAGTTCTAAACATGCAAAAGGAAATTCCTGATAGCCCTAGATGAGGACATTTCAATATAAGAAAATCCTTGGTAAAGGTACAGGAGAGATTTTATTAGTTTAAACATGCACTGATACAAATAATTGGTACAAGAAATGTCATGTATGTGGAGCTTGAAAAGGACATAAAATGAAGACCAGAAGAAAACTACATTATAACCCCTTAAGTGCCCCCACAGACATGTATTACATGTCCAGCTCAGCTGGTGTGTTTAGTGTCCTGGACACGTATACTCGTCCATTCAAAGGACGATTTTTTGCATTGTGATGGTCTGTTTAAAACTAGTCCCATTCGGAGATGAGGTGGAAAAGGGTATATTTCAGGTATATATGAGGAAATTCATAGCTAAGCAGTATTTCAGTATCATTAACATCTTTTAGAAAAATGTGAATGCAAAAATGTGTTGTTTGTGCAAGGAAAAATATTTGCTGTGAATCTCCCTATCAATGCATTGAATGTGGTGCTGATTATGTGTTCAACCATATATTACACAACAGATAAACTATAAATATTTTTTTATTATATTGTAACTCTAGACATTAAATTTTGTATTTTCATTTTATTATTTTATCCTTTTTTTTAAAGTGAAAGTAAACAATTTTTAGGCAGAAAAAAAAAACATGCCTCCCCCCCCCCCAACAACATGCATGCCTTTGGGGGAAATGGTGGCACTGGGGGGGGGTGAACTTCATAGCTTTTCCTCGGCAGTTATAGGGTTAAAATGCAAGAGCTTCTTTTGAGAAGATTGCTCTAGATTGAAGATATTCTAGGTCCCTTATTTATCATTGAAAGGGCAATCAATATATACTCATAACCATGTATTATTTAACTAAGTGGCCAGAAACCATACCAATATCAGAGTAAAAGCATCAACAATTGCTGATATTCTAATAAAGGACTGTAAATACTGATATAAAGAGTTTCCCTCATTATACATTCATACTAAATTTCAAATTAACTTTATTCCCGAAGATTTAAATTTTTTTACACCTGCAGAAAACAGAGTCAACTATAATACAACCACAGTCTGATGGAATTATGGAAAGATTGAACAGATCGATTTAGAATAACTTGCCCCTTTACCTCTCTAAAAACCAGACTGATTGGGATTTGCATACAGATTCATCATATACCTGCTATATATATACACTGTGTTGTGAATAAGGATTTGTATTGCTGTCTAAACACTTTTAATTGCTGTTTTAGTGGATTGTATGAATATTGTTGTGATTTTCACATATGTTAATTGTGCCCCATTATTGAAAGCTGTTGTAATTACTGAATAGTTACAGAATAAACTATGATTCACTCACAAAGAAACTGGTTATTAATTAAAGGGCACTTTCCTACTTCTGAAAGATGATTCAACATGTAGCAATGTTAATAAAAAAAATCTCTTAAATTAATAGTTCACTAAAATTTAAATTGTAACACTTTTGCTCATAGTCACAAATTCAAAATTTACAATTCTACCTTTTTTCCCTTTATAGCTATCAGAGCTTTTTTGGACTGTATGTGCCCCACTAAATGAACAATTCTGCTTTAAAGCTTACACAAAGAGATGTGTTAGAAAGAGACCTCATAACTCTAAATCATGGTCAAACAATAAGCTTGACCAGGTCACAGTAAATTCATATAGTTTCATGTTTAATAACATCCTCTATTCTTATCCACAGTTCCTATTATTCTAAATTATAGTCTTTAGTGAGATCAAGTCTAAAAAATAATAGACTATATATCTTTATAGTTTACAATAACATACAAACAATAACATTATTTAACGGAATTATGTTTAAAAAATTATATTCTGTAAGTCTTATCTTAATATTTTACAACTATTAGAGACACCTTTAATATTTTGTTATAAAAAGGCAGTATTTTCATCAAAAAGATTTTTTTCTGTAAAGTCTTACCCTATTTTTGTCTTTACTGGAAATCTCATACATCCATTCTCCAACACAGTATAGGATTTCGGTTACGATATTAAGAAGCTTGCATACTGACTGGCTCATATAAGCTAAAAGGGATGAGGGAAAAAACACAGCTATTACACTGTAGAATATTCAAATTTTACATAAAATAAACAAGCAATAATTTCTTTGATTGGTAAAAAAAAAGGACAATAAAAAAATATAACATAAAATTATAAAAGCTACTATATTAAAAAACTTTTTTAATTCAAAACTAAACTTGAGAGCTACTTTTGCACTGAACATCCAGTACAACTTACCATCACAACCAAGCCAAATTTCAAGACATACAAAATTAATGTGGGTGACAAATAAACAAACATCTTAATATTCAGACTTCTATATCATGCAAAGAGTATTTGAAAACCACTTATTGGCCATGCATACATTGTTAGTTCCACAACAATTCTAAGCCGATTCAAATCTAAAATTCATAAGCCAAAGGTTACTACTTAACCAATCTTACTAATGAGGTTCAACGTTCCTTATTGGTCTAAAAAAATGGAGATGGCCCATTTTATAAAAAAAGACAATGTCATACAAAAAGACTATAATATAAATTAAGAAAGTGTTTAAGAAAAGATTTAAAATATAATCAAATCATTAAGAAACAACTTAAGAAATAATTAAAAATTACTTTTTGGATTCTCAGGCATTTTTTATAGATCACGAGTAACTATAACTACATTGAAAAACTTTATTCAATACTTTTTTCTGTTAGCAAAATAGAAACTAAAATATTACCAAACATATCAAGGATGGAAACCTTATTATTACACCTGCAATAAAATAATTCAATGCAAAATTGTCCTATGATTTGAGTATATTACATTACCATTAAGGTTATATTTTAATGGTAACATTCTTCCTTAATGGCCCAACAGCCCCAGGTGAACCTTGGCATTTTCAAGAATTTTCCTTCGGGCCTCTCTCTTTTTTGCCATGGTCTTCCAATTAGTCACTCTTAGGGTAGCAAAATCCTTTCTAGGCAGTCAACCCCCCTGAGGTTGAGTGGACTCCTAGTCTTGTACCAGTGGGCTTGGTCAAAAAAATTTGAACATTCTTATGTTCTTTCTAATAACTTGGCCAACATATTTAATTCTTTGGAATTTTATACATTTGAGATGTCTGGTACACTAAGGGCAAGGCAGAGTTCTAAATTTGAGCATCTGTGCCAAATACCATCAATTTTTGTTCCGCCAGAAATAGCTCTTAAGATCTGATGCTCAGACACCAATAGATTTTTCATCATTTTGTGTCATTGTCCAAGTTTCTGATGAGTATGTGAGTATTGATAAGAGATTTGTAAATTAGTGGTTTAGTTTTCCTTTTAAATAAATTTGATCTACAACACCTCCTTAAATAGTAAAAACAACTATTGGCAGAATAGTAACACTTAGTGAAGGTTGCTTTTTCTAATGGAAAAGTAACCAAAAATACCATTTTAGTTTGTATATGTATCTGATACTAACAAATAAAAACAATTGAAGTAATTACAAAGGAGGATAATAATAGGAGCGATTTAACCTCTAAACCATGGTTAAAAGGAACTTTTTAAAAGTTAATATTTCTTCAAGAAATAAATGAATGGCCATCCAAAGATATTATTAAAAAAATAAGACTTGCAAGTTCAAATACTTTGAATCACAAAGCAAATGAGAACAGCTGGAATAAGTATGTTTGAAGGATGGGCAGAAAATAAGAGCCCATAACCGAAAGTTATTCTTGATACAAATAACGAAATGGGACAAGGGAATAAATTTCTTCATGGTATAGATTTATCAAGGCTCAAAATCTAATTTTTTTTATTACAATACTTCCAATCTCATTTAACTTACAATATCAACTACATATTCCCAAATTATTATTTTTGTTTTATGCTAATACTTAACCCAAATGGCTGCAAACACACAATCTTGTATTTAGAAGGATATACATGATCCACTGAGAAATACAAAATAAAACACACTTAGGTACACATAAAGAAAAATAAAAGAATCTAAAATATACTCACATTTCTTCTCAACGTTTGATGATAATGCAGCAACTCCACTCAGAACATCTGAAAGAACAGGTACTAACTCAAATACAAATTGTTCAAATTCTTTAGAATCTGATTTATTTATCCAAGAATAATCCAATTTGGCAGGTACCGTACCACTATTACGGTAAAGGGGAAGAAACAGAAGTTCTTTGCCCTCCCAATGCACTTCCTTATCATCCATAACATCATTTGTGTTTTCATTAGCTGTGAAAGCTTGCAGAAAGAGTAGAATGCGAGCCAAAACTTCCAATCTCAATGCTTCAGTAGTTATTTTATTATTTATTATTTCAATAAGTACTCTGTTCTTGGGCTTCTTCCGTAAACCTTCAGGTCTTACGGATATCAGATTCAATAAATTTGTAAGGATATGGACACTGTGACACATGACCTTTGGGTGCGAGTTCAGCAGTTTATCAAGAAGTTTCAGGGAGTCCAGTTGCATTGGAACATTACGAGTCATCATACATTTCAGAAATAAAGATATATGGGTGGTAAAAGATTGAAACTGGGCTTCTGTCAGACAGTTCACACACTGGCCAAGGAGTTCAATGGATTGTTCTCTGACCTTGCCATCATTGTCTTGAAGAGTGCGGCCCAATTCTTTCAATATATCAGGGAAGTACATGGATAATGTATCTTCATTATTTGACACATATTTTATAAGCTTCCTGAAGTTATCATACTTTATATTCACATCCCGATTATTCAGAGCTTTTAGTACATCCTATAAGAGAAGGCTATAAATTTTATTTTGGGAAAAGAATACAAAATTTTTTATAATTCTTATTTAGTTCTAATAATTTGTGAATATATCAAATTAAACTACAAACAAAATAAGATAATTTGAGATTCTTTAAAAAAAATTTCAAAGCAATTCTAGTAAGAAAAACAATTAATAAACTTATTAAAATTATATATAAATATATATACAGTCAGATCCTGATTTAACGAATTCATTGTAAGCGAACATTTTGTTCGTTAAACCGGGGTTCAGAAAAAACAATTTTTTCGCATTCATCTTTTGGAATAAGCAACTAAACAAAAAATATTCAATTAGAAACTTTACACTTTTTATTCAACAGCTACTAGTGAATTATTAAGTGCCAGTTTATTGGAAATTTTAAAATACTGACTGATAGATCCTTGAAAATCTTTTTTATTCCTGACTCAAAATAAAAATTTTTTTTGGCTTTACGCAGATAAGAAAATATTAAGAAAATATTGCGTCATTTATATCCTGCCATATAAGGTATGTTTTCATGGTCTCCAAACAATGTAAAGAATTAGAATAACTAGACAAGTCAAAGTATATAATAGATGAAAAATATCATACTTTTCCTAGTTATTCCATGAAATAACTAATGATAAGACTGTTGGAGTGAAAAATAAGCAATTTCAAAGTTATTTTATAAATTAATTTATCATAAATAGCTAAAATCTCTCGAAAAATGCATTTTGTTCCTATTGCGGATGATTAATTCATAAATAATAAGGAAATGCAGATGATATAATTTGTTATTGCTCATATTGCTAACATTAGTTACACAGAAAGAAGAGAAAAAGAATATATTGCACACACAGAAATATAGTTATATTTAAATATTATAAAAAAATACATGCAATTTTGGGGTTTATTGGCGCAAGAGCCGATTTCGGCTATACTGCGCCAAACATTTGTTTTAATATCTGTGATCTAGACGGGAAGAGAAAGAAAGAATGAATTGAATGACAAGAAAGAGGGTCGAAAATAGAGAAGGATCACTAGGGTACCCCGGGTTCGTGAAGCCCGTGTTTACCAAAGACAGTAAACCCCGTGGGAAAAGGAAAAGATCACTAGGGCACCTCGGGATTGTGACACCCGTACTCACCTAAAGAAGGTGAGCCCCCTGAGGGGATACATGCCCCCCAGGGAAGAAAAACCATTAATTCATAAAAACATTGTGTAAACTTTTTCAAACAAAATTGTAAGAGAATATTAATTTAAATTTTATGAAATACCTTTATTTTACTTTTCATTATTTATTAAAGCAAGGTTTGCTAAGATGACACTTTGAATTGGGGTTCAAAATTGACTAAAAGTAACTTGAACCAGTTCATAGAACATTCGAGTGCCATATTTCATACTTTAACGACCAAGTAACGTTATTCTATAAAATACCTAGTTAAATTGTAGAATTCAATAATTTAACATACTTTAACTGACTTGTCTAGTCATTTCATGAAATACCTAGTTATTCTATGAAATAACGAATTTCACACTTTAATGATAGCATATATAACTATTTGTACATTTCATACACTTTTTGCGTAACAGAAATTTGACAATTTCCCTTGTTAACAATAGAAAAATCAAACAAATTGATATTAGGATCAAGACTCCCTCTTATACTCTATAACTCCATTTTTCCCTCAAAAATATAATGCATTACATGCCATTACTACACACAGTGATTGTTAAAAGAACCTTTTCTTGTTCTATATTTGCTCATAAAAAGATATCTTACTTTGAGATTTATTTCAGATGGTGTATCTGGGACATATTTCCTGTCAAGGCAGATTTTCTTGGATTTGAATGAGGTTTTGGTCACATTCAGACCTTTTGGAAGAGGTTTTCCAATTTTGTGTTTCCTCTTTTGAAAATCACTTGCTTGCTTTTTTTTCATGTTGGGACTGAAACAGAAATGCTAATTATATTTCCAATACAATTTTCCCCATAATAACAGAGCATTTTGTATTTGAAATAAGATCTTCCAATCATTTTTTCTTAAATGTAATACAAAAAAAAATTATTCAAAAGAATTTTAAGCATCCAAAATTATTAAAATGTCACACAGGATAAGAAAAATGCATTCCCTATAGAAAATGTAAACAGGGATTTTGCCTTTGTAATTAAAATATATAAATCATATTTATCAAATTAGTTGGCATTTAATAATTAACTAATGCCTGCCTAATACTTTAAAAAAATTTAATAACATTTTTATGAACAACATTAAATTTGTGTCACATATTTATCTTTAAAACAAACTGGATAGATTAATGAAGCAGCAACCCAAATATGCTTCAATATGCCAAAGATTGCAATATTACAGCATAAAATGTGCTAATATGATTTGGCACTTATGTATTAGTGTTACAACAGTAAAATTTGTGCTGTATGAATTGTATCAAGATATTAAAATAACAAAAGGTTTCTTACATGTTTTATTTGAAAAAGAAGCAGTCAGGTTTAGGCAAAAAAATTGCGTAATTCACAAGGTGCAAATTTGATTGCGGTGGCGTTAATATGTAAGTACCTATGTTTAAAATTTTCCCATTCCCCCAAAAGTTTTTGTTTCAACCAAATCTAAGTATTAATCTTCTGAGAAAACTGCCTTGATCAATTAACAGCAATCTCAGAGGATGTGCTAACAAAAGATGCACTATCTTGAGGAGACAGGTAATTCATGCTGATAAACCTAAGTTTGTGGGGGGGGGGGGGAGAAATGTATATATTAAACTTGTGGTCTAATTATTTCAATTATTGACACACTATGAAAGGAACACTCAGGTAATTATCAGGAGTAATTTTAATACTATATCATTAAATTTTCCATAAATACTCTAAAATAATGAAAAATATACTAAACATTCGTCTCAATCCTTCCTAAATTCTTCAAAGCTTGAAGAAAACACTAAAACCACATAGGAAATCCATCCTCATAACAGCAAAAATAAAAGTATTCTGGGAACTTATGTACTATTGCAGCAATGCCACCATTCAAGATAACTCGTCAAGTTGGCAACCCTGATTTCATATGTGTCGTACACATTGAATTGGTAAACATGTGCTTCGTTTCATATAATGTCGTCAAAATGATTGCAATAATATGTAAGTACCACATTCTGAAGAAACATGCACATGTGCAAATTGCTATGTCAGTTGATACAGTAATGGAGTGAGCTCTGTTTACTTACATTACTCATTCCTTTATGATTCCCACTTCCACTCCAAAACAAATAATCAAAAATACAAAAATAAAAAGTATTGCAAGAATAAATATTTATCAATCTTGAAATATCCCGCTGTAATAAATACAGAAGCTAAAAACTAATTAAATGTTCCACCTAAAAGGACACGAGTAACACTCTTCCGACCTTAAGAAATTTGCAAAAAATGCATACCTGACTTGCCCATCATGAAAAGATTAAAGTTACACATCAAGCAATTTTTGTTGCCAAATTGGTAATTTCTTTGGTTTAATTTTTTTTTTATTATTATTATTATTCAATGGTTATTATTTTTCTCAAATTTTTTGTAGTTTTTTTTTTTTTTTTTTTAAGTTTTATAAAATGATTCTCAAGTTAATATTGTGAATACAAAAAATTAAACTAAGACCATTAAACACATCCAGCAACAAAAAAATACAACAAAATAATTAAAGCAAGTTGTAAGCCTTTTAGAAAATACTTCAATATTTTCAAAATGAAGAGATTGCTAGTAAATTCATCCAAGAGAAAAGAATTATCTGCAGCAAAATATTAAGTTTTCAAAGAATATTTATAAGTGAATATTCTTAATAACTTTTTAATGAATTTAAAAATATTGAAAATATTTTAGAAATATCATATTTAGAATATATATTTATTATCTCATACCCTTTAATTTAAATGGTACTTTTGTATTACCGCCACCATAGCTCAATTTGCACAACGAGAATCATATCAATTTACCACCAAAATGTGAAGCTGATTGGTTTTTTTTTGCAAATATAACATATAAGAATCTTGTTATTTAGATGTCTGCACAATTTGCAAGGTGTAAATTTTGGTGTGGGGTCGCTAATACATACGTAACATTTGAACTTTATTCTGTATTTTAATTTTCAATATTTTATTTTTTTAGTGAAATATATCTGTTTAAAATTCCCTCATATTTACCACTAAAAATATGAATGAATACTTACTGTTTAAAACAAAAACATACAATACTTTCTCTCCAATCCTTTCAGGATATTTTTATTCAAGGTGAAACTTATAACTGTAAATTATGGTATCTTAAGAGTCACACATATACATGTTTATAAATCTTAAAAATATGATAAAGTAGATTGTTAATAATTAAACAGAAAAATACAATTATTTGCATAAAAATAATCTAGAATAAAATTTTTACTGCTTTCTTCAAATATGCTATAAAGCAATACTTTGAGCAACGATTCTGAAAAAAAAATTATGAGAAAATTTACTAAAAAATAAATTAACTAAATGTTAAGTTAACCTATTAATATGGCACAATTTAGTTATTTTTAAAACAAAGAATTACACAAATTGTGTTCTAGAGCAAAAAAATGTTTTAGTTAAACTTGTCCTTTCTTTTAACAATGGTACAATTAATCTCTAAAATGGCAATAAGACTTCAATATAATTTTGCCATTATAAATCTTTTTGCTAACACATAAATTTACTGATTGCTATAACCTGCCACAAGGAAAAGTAATGCAGGTAATTATAGAACAGATCACACTTGTACTAAGATAAATCATGCAAGAACAATTTTTACAGTTTTTCATCAGAAAGCAATATCCTTTATAATTTTAACTAAAGAATGAAAGAAAAAAGTCAATGAAGAAATTTCAGATGTTTATAGATGTATTTTATTTACAAAAAGATAAATTTGAAAAGTAAAATTGGTACTTACAAATTAACATCATCGCAGACAAATTTGCACCACTCAAAATGAGCCATTTTCTACCAAAATTTACCTGATAGTTTTTTTTTATTCAAGTAAAACATATGTAAGAACCTTTTTTTTTCTCTTTTGCTGTTATGATATTATGGCCTCAATTGCCAGTTTGATTATAGTGACATTAATAAACAAGTATTGTAAAATTTAAGCACACATATTCATTTTCCAAATTAAATCAAATTTGATCATGTTTTTTGTTATTAAAATATTGCAACTCTAGAACAATATCATAAGCAATACACACTTTGACTAATGAGAAAATCAAATCAATTATCTGTCTAAATGCCAAATGTGACTTGGCAAAGAAAAGTTATTACAAGCCAAAACAATGATTTAAGAAAGTTAGATTTTAATAGTTTTTCTAAATAATTTAATTATTAAGTATGATTTTCATTTTCTTGACTTTACTATTACTTTGACGAAATATGAAGAAACAAATACATTATAATTTGACACCTAACAAGATAAACCTGATTTCTTAACAGATTTTATATTTTCTTCAAGAAAAGCTTTAAACCAACCTACTAATGTGATTCAGAGTACTGCACAATAGGAAATATATGAAACAATTCAATTTCCATGGCAATACATGTAGAGTTAGGGAATAGAGGTACAGGTAATGATCTAGAGTATTAGGTACTTACATATTATCGCAACCGTATTGGCAACATTATACGAAACAAAGCACATGGTTGCCAATTCAGCGTGTATGACACGTGCGAATTCGGGGTTGCCAACTTGGCAAGATATCTTGAACGTTAGCATTGTTACGAAAGTACATAAGTACTGAGTTTTAATATATATTAATAATGCATCATTTAAAGATATTTATTCACATAAAAATAAATATTCCTTCAACATAAATAAAAAATAAAAACTGTACAAATAAATACACTCAAGAACCAAAACATTATGACCACCTGTCAATAACGAGTTGGCCCACCTTTGGCAAGCAACACAGCTTCAACCCGCCTTGGCATGGATGCCACAAATCCTTGGTAGATGGCCGGAGACAGATTGTACCAGATGTTTAAGCAACGATCACGCCAATCCGAGATATTGCGAATTGGTGGTCTTTGAACTGAGCTGCCATCCCATGACATCCCAAATGTGTTCCATCGGATTGAGATCCGGTGAGTTAGGCAGCCAAGACATTAACTGGAATTCAGCATCATGTTCCTGGAACCACTCCAACACAATTTTAGCCTAGCGACACGGGGCGTTGTCCTGTTGGAACATTCCATTTCCAGCTGGAAAAACAGAGGCCATGTAAAGGTGCAACTGGTCCGCAATGATGTTCAGATACCCTATAGCATTCATGGTCTGATCTACCACAACCACGGGTCCCAGAGACGCCCAAGAGAATTTCCCCTAAGCATAATACCACCACCACAGGCCTGAGTATGACCTACTGTACATTGAGGGAGCAACTGTTCACCTGGAAGACGGCGTATCCTGACATGGCCATCGGCGTGATGAATGACAAATCATGATTCATCTAACCAGGCAACTCTCTCCCACTGATCCAAGGACCAGTCGCGATGTTCCCGGGTCCAGCGCAGGCGCAGTCGGCGATGACACTTGGTCAGCAAAGGTAAACGAGTGGGACGTTTGCTGCGTAGCCCCATATCCAACAGTGTCTGCTGAACAGCGTGCTCTGATACTATTCTACTTGGCCCTGCATTGCATTGGGCCATCAGCTGAGCCACTGTCTGGCTCCGGTTTTGCTTCACCATGCGAGACAATCTCCGACGACCTTTTTCTTTGATAGCGTGTGGGCGTCCAACACCATGTCGTCTACTGCTGGTTTCACTGTTATTCATCCACTTTGCATAAGTACTAACAACTGTAGATTGCGAATAACCCACGAGTCGTTCAGTTTCGGAAATACTTGTTCCGAGCCATTACAATCTGCTCTCTATCAAAGTCACTTAGATTTGTAGCCTTTCCCATCACACACAGAAGTAAGTGAAAGAATGATTCTCCAGCAGCAGTTAAATACCACTTTCACCTGATCACATGCCTTCCACGTCATCCAGGCGAGTTCATTGCAAAATGTAGGGGTGGTCATAAAGTTTTGGCTCTTGAGTGTATACTTCTTTTAAGAATATTTATTAAAATAAATTAAAAGTAAAAAACTTTTTTAAAAACAAGCTTTTATTTAAAAGCGCTTAAAAGTATAAAATAAACTTTTCCTTTAAAACTTTTTTTACTATCAATTTATAACGTCATTACACAATTTATATGATATAAAAGCTTGTTGCAATATTTAAGTACTTGTATTTACTTAGTTTGAATTTTTAAAAATTAAAATCAGTCAGTCAAGTTATTTATTTTACTTGTTTATCTACACAGGTAAATCTCGCGACAAGCTTTTATATCATATGAATTGTGTAATGACATTATAAGTTGATAGTAAAAAAAGTTTTAATGGAAAAGTTTATTTTATTCTTTTTAGCGCTTTTAAATAAAAGCTTGTTTTTAAAAATGTTTTTTTACTTTTAATTTATTTTTTACTTTTTAGTTATCGCTGGACAGGCTTCTCAGCCTGTTCAACTCATTCAACGTTGGTTCGCCATCCCTGGTTTAGCTGAATCAGTTCTCGCAAAAAGGGTATTAGACGAAAAACACAATCTTTTTAAATCCGTAATTTTTAAGAATATTTTCAATCTTCGTGCAGATCTTGGGTAATATTGTTCTACATACAAAAAAAAAAGGTTTCGTGAGATTATCTTCATAAATGACGAAGTTATTCAATGTTTAATTAAAATTTTGACTATTTTTTGAAAAATCTTAAAGAATATATTATTTATTTGAAATATTTTGAAGGTAAGGGATATATTTCTCTAACATCTTCAAAGAAAAATCTAGTTATTTATTAAAAAACTTCAAAAGGCATTTAAAGATTTGTATTAATCAATAAAATGCTTAAAATTCAAAGCGCATGTTGTAATAAAAAAAGCAAGTTTTATCAACTAATGATAATTTTTTGTTGGACATTGAATATCTTCTATGTAAGAATCTATTTTTTTAATTGCTCAGGTCATCTTTAGAAACTTGATTTTGAAAAAATAATTAACCATAGCATTATTTTTATAAAGTCAGACATCCATGTATAACGAACCTCTATTTTGGGAATTTCTCTATTTTAAGAACTTTTTCCTAGAACCAAGCACATATTACTTTATTCGTAAAATAACTCCCCATTTAACTAAATTTTTTTTCGAAGATTCGATTTTTTTCTCTCCTTATTTTTAAAACATTTCAAGTCATTTTGCAAATTATTCTCTTTTGGCACATTTTATGGATATCAATAACCTTGAACTAGTTTTACAATGTGCCTAACTCATTTAAAGAAACAAAATTGCCATAATTTTTCAAACAAAAAAAAACTCAAATAAAATTAACAGATTCTATCTGTAATTAAATTTAAGGACACATGTAGTAGTGTGTGTTTAGATTACTGGTGATAAAATGAGGTATATTTAAATTACTTGCAGGCTTAAAATTAGGAAATTCATTTAAAAAAAATTAATTCATTTTAATATAAAATTATTTTTTTAATTGAAAATACATTGCATTTCTGGATAATATTTTTCTCTTATTGTTTTCCTAGTGGATTCCTTTTTGATGGGTAAGATACATAAAAATGATCTTTCCGATTCTGTAAATATTTTTGTCTGAGTTTCATAGATTAAAGTTAGATAAATTTTTTAAAGAATTTCCACAATACTCCATCTCAGTTTAACTTGGCAGCATTGAGAAAGGTATTTAATGTACCAATCTACTTGAAAAACAGCTTTACTTTTTTTGTTTTGGATTTAAATCCAAGTAAATAGATAGAAATTTGTAAAAAAAAATTGCATACATTGTAGAAATTAGATTATTTTTACATTGTAGAAATGTAATTATTTTTTAGACAAAGTTAATTAATACAGTCGATAGCGCAACATTATGAAATTCCAGTTTGGCTGAAAACCGATTTTCGACGCCAACTTTTGTCATTGTTGTAATAATAACATAATTACAACAATGCAGATATATCGAAGTTGGCGCCCAAAACTAGTTTAATGTTTTTAATTAATATCTTTTTAATTAATTACAATATCGGAATATAAATGGTCAAAACATGCATTGTCATCCAAACTAAACTTGTATACAAAATTTCAGCTCAATGTGGTGAAGACATCAGCTTCAAAATTGAGTTGCAAGATTCCACCTGAACAAATTACATACATACATACATACAGTGTAAGTTAAATAAAAGCTTGTAAAATAAGAAGCAAACATAAAATATGACTACTCTTCAATATAAATAAAAAAATTAAAATTGTACATATATTGTGTGTTTTTAAAAATAAGAAACAACATAAAAGATAAGAGCTCATGCCACATAGTTAAATAAAAAATTTTAATTTAATGCGAGCCTCATTCCCGCAAAACTTTACTTTATTTCACACTATAAGAGGTATAATTTGTGACTTTCAATTTGATATATGATTCTGAATCATCATCTATTAAACAATTTCTTTGTTGTCTCAAAATATATTTCATTTGAAAAAAAATTTGTTCACATATATATGTAGAACAAAAAGCAGAGGACATGCTATTTTCTTCAAACAACTAAATCGCTCTGGCAATGACATACAGCAATTTAAAATAGCTGTTGATTTATGTTGTTGTTGTTGCTTATGCCACCTGATCGACAGTAACATCAGATCAAGGTTCACGAAATTCTTCGCTGCTAAGGGCTAGAATTTTACGCCTGTCGTTAGCCAAAGCTTTGAGCCCCCAAAGGTGACAGTGCGATTTTGCTCATGCAACACGATAGATGGTGACACCATTCGGACCCACAGATTTAACGAGCAAGTTCTCCATTTTGTACTCGGCGGGCATTTAGTGGCATCGGGCATCGAACGCAGGCCTTCCGGTCTAGAGTCCGATGCTCTAACCACTAGGCTACCCACGGCCCTTGCTGTTGATTTATTGTTAGAGTTAGCTTCCCAAAATTTTTTTCATAAATTTTACTTTCCATAATTCTGAAGATGTTAGTTCAATAAGTTCTATTTCAAAATTGTCAAATTCTATCCACTAAAAAACTTACAAATCAAATGAGATTATTAATGGGTTTATTAAATCAGGCTTGATTTGGAAGGAAAATATAGGCATACAAACTTCAATGTCTTCACATCTTTTAAATGTCCTTAATGCTTCCATCTCCTTAAATGCTTCAACGTAGGTTTAAAGTTCTTTGTCTATGGTTGATGCATTTGCATGGGCTTTAAATATTTGGAAAGTATTTGTAGGTTCTAGTATTAATATCATAGGAAATTATAAAATTTTGTAGCAAAGACTTGCCCATATTCAAAAAGTTCCTTGCAATCCTAAGTTCCTAGAGATGTTTAGTTATATCTGTCCAGAAACTTCATTTACATAACCATTTCTTATCATTCGATTCAGGAAAAAAGAAAAGTTTAATGTACTCCATGCATGACACAAACTTATTCAAGACATTACCACAATTATGCCAACGAACATAGTTGTACAAAGGAATTACCCCATACTTTTCCCCCATTTCTTTTAAAAGAGATTTAAATTGTCTGTGCCCAAATGAAGAACACGATAGTATGAAATTAATTATTTTAACAACAGTGTTCATTACAGAAATTAAGTGCTTGACAAAGTTTTGCAACTAAACTTTCTTGATGTATTATGCAATGAAAGTTCAGTACTTTATGTCCAATACGGTTTTCAAGAAATTTGACAAATTTTCTTTCCTTGCCACCCATTGCAGGAGTGTCATCAGTAGTTACACAAAATATATTTGGATTAATGTTTTTTACTTTCAAAAAGATTTATAAATAAAGAAAAAATATCCTGCCCCTTAGTTGTCCCAGACAAAGGAATCTCCCACACAAGTAGCATAATTCTTCAGAAATTTAATCTTTATCACAATGTCATGCAATTACTGCACAAGACATGCAATATCATTCACATTGGTACTTTCATCAAGAGCAACACTAAATGCAACAGTATCTTGTAAACCTGAATTTTGCTTTATAGTTACCTTTTCTGCTATTGAAAGTTATTCGTCTTTCAACAGAAGCAGGTATTTCTTAAATTCAGGATAATATTGTTTGTAAATTTGGTAATCGCTGAACAAAATTTCAATATTTTTTAAAAGTGCATCTTTTTTATATTTGCCATCTGTAAAAAGTTTTCCTTTTGATAAGAACAAAATACAATAAAAAATTACGAAAATACATTCTGTTGCTTTGGGTTTGGATTCAATTGTTAAACAAATAAACTTAGCTTCCTTCTGGTATCCAGTAACAGCTTTCTTAAACTTCACATTTCTCATCAGAATTCTTAAATGTGACCCAGTGTTTAGTCTGAAAATGTCTTTGTACACTTGGATGTGCAATGCTTTCACGACGTAGCAAACATGCAGCACTATCTTTTTGTTGTATAATCCAAATTTGTTTGTACAAGAATCTTTAAAGTCGCGAACAACAAGCTTTCTTTTTTTAGTCACCATTTAATTCAATACGCAGGAATGAATTGTCACAATAATTAAACAAATAAAATACAAATTTCAATATCTATGTATGAGCACAACTAATCAAGAACAAGAGAAAAATATTTTTAAAAAATTGATTTGGAACTCATTTGATATAGGAGAGCTACATCCCAAGGATTTACACTTAAACTTGGGGTACAATTTATTGGGCCCCCATTCATATATTCTATGTCTATAAATCATGAGGATTCAAATGCAGAATCCCTTAACTATTGATAGTTGTTCCCAGATAACAAAATAGGAAATTCCAAGCGAAGCAGTAATGTAAAAAATAAATTTCAACATATGTAAAAAAGAATTATTGAAATTTAGAGAAATAATAAAACATTTTAAGGTCTTACATATTAGCAACACCGGAAATAAATAGACGCAGCAAGTCCCACATTATCCCACCAAAATCTGTGATTAATGAGTTTTTTTTTCCTTCATATAAAGCATGTGAGAGTTTTTGTTGTGTTGATATGGGGTGATAAGCGTGATGCCAATTTTGATGCAATGACGTGAATATCAAGTATACATTTTAACATCAAGATATAGAAATGGAACCATAATTGGTTTTATGAATTTACATATAAATTTTCAATAAAATCTGGATTATACCTAAAAATTAACTTCTTTTAACTATTCATTCTCATAGCCCTCCTAATACCGATGCTTATTCATTCTTCTCTTGCAGTATTTCCAAATATATATTCATCAGCCAAATTCTTCTAAAAACTCTTGAAATTTTCGTAACCATAACAATCCATAATAATTAAAAACAAAACTTTAACAATGCACCACTATATCAGAGGTATTTATTTTAACATTCCAAAAATCATTTTAAAAAACGAATATAAATTACACATATCAGTTTTGCAGTTCAAGACAAAATAACGGAAAGCACCCTATCCCCTCTAAAAACATGAATTCGTAATTAAAACCAAAATCAAGATCTTAATTGGAAAATCAATGTAACGTAATTCAAACTATGACGAGTATACACGCAAATGACTAATAAAATTAAAACTGAGAATTTATTATTTAGAAGTACAAAATCGATATGACTAGCCACACAGTATAAAGAAGAACTAAACAATTCTAAAAATACTATACCTTATGATCCAAATTATAAATTTTACTGTTAAATTTTTAATGCTCACTCACTTAAAATGATTTCAACTGGTAAAAACAAAACTCTGGATTTAAGTATGTATCAAACCTTATATTGTAACATATATCAAAGGAATTGGAATAATAACTCACCTCAAAATGAATGTAGACAACTAGGAAGAAATATCAATAAATAAATTGTTGCTTGATCAATAATAAATCTTAAACACGTTTAAAATAAACACGAGCTGCGTTGATGGCTACTTGGACATACACAACACTGGGGCTAGGGGCAGCTTTCCGGCACAAGGCAGCACTGT
>BMAO01013275.1:0-85667 GCA_019973975.1 Trichonephila clavata | reverse complement strand
TTTTAAATATTAAGTTACTAATTTGAAATTAATAGGCACACAAGAAAGGTAAACTTCCAACAACAAATAAACAAAATCATAATACTTAATTTAACAGAAGTGAAAAGAAAGTACAAATTAAAACTCAGAATTCGTAAAATTAGAAAATACTGTGTCTTATCTGAATTCAACATATTACGCGCGAGTTAATTCAGCTTCAACTACAATAATGATTCGGAATATTTTTAAAAGGGGATGATCAAAATATCAATCTCTCTCTTTCCTACTGGTTATATTTAAAACCGTTACATACAAAATTAGGAAAAATTAAATTCACTTCCCTTTTTAGCATAATTGCTGAGAAGATCGGGAATTAAACATGAATTCGCTAGAAGTGGACTCGGTTCCTCAGAATAATTTTAAACCTGATAAAGCAATAAAATAGGAAGAATCACACTCTGTATGCCATTCTCTTTTATATTCAAAATTTAAAATTTCGAATAACTTTTATACCATCTAAATATTTATTTTAAAATACAAACCGATAACACAAAAATATAATGTAATTTCATACAGCGGTTTTGGCTTGAAAATAGGGTATAATTTTGGACATTTTTTCTTTATTTAAAACTGGTTCAAACATAAATATTACACTTTCATTTCAAAATCCTTTAAAAAATTTTATACTTCATTACACTATTCATTTCTGTTTTAGTCAACCTTTTTTTTTTTACTTTAAAATTAAGGGGTTAAGTTGATTACTTAACTATCTTTGAAGTTATAATAAGTAATTGTTTGTAAAATAATTCAAATGCTTTAAGAGAGGTATGTAAAATAAATAGATAAGCGCGTGTGAAATCACACAATTTTATTTTATATAGTAGTGGATTTTTTTACTTTAAAATATATGTTGTGTTTGAGCCCTGCACTTTAAAAAGACAAAATTTGGAACACCTTTTAAAATAGAAACTGTGTCCGATATTAATTTTTCTTGTAATTGTAGCACATGCACGGAGATGTCTAAAATCATGCGATACCACTTGATATTGTATGGAACCTTCTTTTCCTTCGAAGTGCAGCAGTTTGGTGCGGTATTAACTGAAAAAGTCCTCGGAAGAAACATTTAGCCATGCTGCCTTTACAATCATCTGTAACTACGAAAGTGCTGTCATTGTGGATTTTGTGCACGGGTTTACCTTCTGATCATGTCTCATATATCTTCGATGAGGTTTCTGTCTGGTAATCAATGGTACAAAGCAATTCCTGGAATTGTTCAGAATATTTATCAAACCAATCACGAAGGCTTTCGACCAAATGGAATTGTGGATTGACAAACTGGCAAATACCATCGTTATTTAGATGCACATAATCCATGGTGTCTACAATTGACTTCTAAGTAGCTGGACATAACAATTTCTTGACAATGAATTGTTCTATTTCATCAGAGAACCTATTCCATGCCGTATAAAAACAGCCCGTGCCCTTATGGAGTCGTCCCCAGCTTATATTAGCTTATATATTGACTTATTTTTTACTTCGGTCCATAGCCTTGTAAGGTTTGCGCCACACTTGAACCCTACCACTAGATCTTACCAAATGGACTCGGTGCTCATCTGATCCAACAGTGTTTTTCTATTTGTCTAAGAACCCACTGATATTCTCAAGAGCCCAGCTACGGTCGACAGGATGTTGTTAGCTATGGCATTTACATTGGTCTTCTGCCATATTCCATAACACCAAATTTCACTGCACTAACCTCGCAGATGGGCATGAGCCCTTCTTCCCATATTGATTGCTGCTGTTATTTCACGCAGTGTTGCTTGTCTAGTAACACTGACTACTCTGAGACAGCTGCTCCCGGTGTTCAGGCAGATACAGACGACTACTGCATTGTCCATGGTGGGAGGTATTACCTGAAATTATATATTATCAGCACACTCTTAACACTATGGACCGAGGAATGTTTAGTTCCTTAAAAATTTCCAAAATGAAATGCCCTTGCGTCTAGTTTATATTATGATTGTAATATAGATTTACAATCTGTTACTTCCTCTTGTGCAATCCTAATCACGTCTGAAAACTTCATATGAATAACATAAGAACAAATGAAAGCCAAAACAAAATGCCACGCGAATTTATATATTCCTTATCCTATTGTAATCTGGAGATTTTCATAATGCTACCGCATGTTTTTTGGTATTTAGTGGTGCAAACCTAAAAACACTTTTTAAAGGAGGGGGGGGGGGTCCATTATAGGGATCATTTGATGTTTTTTTTATATTTTACTAATTTTTATGTTGTCATAAAACAATACATCCAAATCATCATTCTATAGCTTAAAATTATCTCTTGTTCCCTGTTTTGATTTAAAATACGAGTATGTGGCCTGTAGTTAAAATGCTTAAAATTCAGAATACTGCTATTTTTAGTCAGAATTGTAACAAAATTCTGTAACCAATATAAGTCATACATTTCATTAATAATTTATTTTGTCATAGATCACATAGCTCAAATTTCCTTGAGAACTTGTGTTAAAGGCGATATTATGTAAATGAGTTCAAAGTAAGGTATGAATAGCAGTATTAAAATATCGACTTTTAAAGTCGACTTTAACAGTATTAATTATCGACTTATATGTACTTTTAAAAACTAATAATAAACCGGGTTTTTCTCCTCATACTGTTGATACAAAGGGGTACTAAAATACTTTGAACTCTAAAATGAAATGGAAGAATCACAAATGCTCGACTTAAAAAATTTCATAATCCCTCATACTCTTATATACTAAAAAATATTTCCAAAATTTCAATTAAAAAAGGACTTATAACTGTTTTCAGGTACTAGTGTATGAATAACAGTATTAAAGGAAAAAGGTATACGGGGAAAAAAAGAGAAATAACTCTCTCTCTCTCTCTCTCTCTCTCACACTTCATTAAACATTAAGCAATCAAGTGCGAATTATTTTTAATTATTTTTCAAGGTATTATTACTAAGATAAATAATGAAACAAGAATAAAGCAGAAAATTGTTTTACAAGATCTAATCATCACTGAAATTTGATAGAGCAGTGATTCTCAAACTTTCAATATTTGCAACTCAATTTTCAATCATAATTTTCATCGCATCCCCCCTTTATACAATAACAAAGTATTGAATTCGATAATAATGTACTTTGACGTTAAAGCTGCAATATGACTTTAATTATAAACAGTACAAATTATCAAGAACAGAAAAAAATTGTTTTTAGTTTTGTATAGGGCGTCACTAATAAGTAATAAATTTGTTCTTAACTTAGTATGGATGAAATGGGGAAATACATTGTGTGGTACCGATACACTTATAAGTATATTATATTTGGGTAAACATGAATTTTGTGTTTTATTATGTCAGAATTTATTTTCTTTTGTTTCCTTTCAGTAAATTAATATCTTAAAATCTTTTATTTTGGATTTTTCGAAATGCTCGCGCCCCCTGGTAGGTTTATCATGCACTCCTAAAAGAGCGCACCCCACAGTTTGAGAAACGACGTGTCAAGGAAAACTTTTTCATAAGTAAAGTAAGTTGATTCAATCTTTTCACAAAATTATTTCAAAAACAAAATGCTTTTGAAAACAATTTTGTGACCTCAAAAATAAGAAATCACCATCATACACAAGAACTTGACAGCATATAGATCGCATGGAATCAAATAAATAATTCAGAGATAATGAATGTTTGTGAGCGTGGGAACATGTTAAGTAGGCGTATTACACTACTTAGTAACCCTATTTTAATTGAATGACTGTCAACTTATTCCGACAGTTTATCAAATTAATTATGGGTTATGACATATCAAATTAACACAATTTCCATTTAAATTAATTCCATTCGTTTAAAAATGATTTAATTGAATGAAAAACATATTGCTTATCATTAACACCCTTTTATAAGCTTCACTTGTATGTAACGGAATCTTTGACCTCAATTTTTACCCACTTTATAAGGTCAGATTAATTCTAAATTTTGTTCACTTGCTTAGGACCGATGACAATACAATAATTTAATAATTTTGTTCCATTGTCCTGATCAGAATCATCAGGATTCACGATTTTCCACTTTCAGTTCCCATCCCGCATCTGGCGACTAATATCAGATCCCATTTCCAGATTTGGCGATAAAAGATTAAGTTACAACTTAATTCGATTAACTATAAAAAGGTGTTTTTTTAAACTACAATTTTTTAAAGAAATAGTTCAAGTTTATGATTTCATATGAAGTAGAAATATCTCGCGAGAACAGATTTTAAAAAATGTAATTTAAGATAAAAGATTCTTTAAAATATTAAATATTTTCATACTGTGCAATCTATTTACCTTTTAAAAACATAACGAGTCTGTAAAGTTGTATTTAATCAAAAAGAAAAATGAATGAAACAGGAAATATTTTCTATGATTACAAAATGCTAAAACATTAGTGATAATGGAGTTTTAATGCCTATTTTGGAAGTATTCATATTATTTCATCATTATATTTTTTAACATTTATTATTACTTTCGCAAATATTTAAAAAAAAATATTGAAATACGTTTTGCTGAATTTAAGGAAAAATATTGACATCACTTACAAGTTTTTAAAGACATTAAGTAGTAAAAAAAAAATTCTTAGTATATGTACTATACTAGTGATAGTCCCAAAAATCATTCATTGAGTAATGATAATTTGAAAACTTCAGTTTTCTGTAACAAAAATATAAATTGTCAGGAAATTTATAATCAACTAGCAATGTTTTTATATAACTGTAAACTATATGCAATACAAGTTAAAGAAATTTTACTTGTGGTTTTCACGAAGAGAGCTGGTTTTAAAAATAAAAGCAATTTTGGTTATTTCTATGATATTTATATTGAGGAAATCTCACAGCTTTAAATTAAGTAATTCGAATATTTTCATCCGATATATTTACTTTTGAATTTTATCATTAAAATTATACTTTGAACCAATATTGAAAACATTTTATAATGCTACAGAACTTAAAAAGGCGTTATGTATTTTCTTTTCAGTCTAGTCAATGAATATAACAATAATACTTTTAGCGATTAGCATAACTTTTTAAATTCTTCCTAAAAAATAAATATTATTCAGACTTTTTTCCTTGGAATGTGTTCGTATGTGTGTGTATGCGTGTGTTTGTGTTTATGTGTATGCGTGCGAGTGTTTGTGTGTGTGGGCATACGTACATCTTTAGTACTAAACAAACATCAATCAATTATATTAATTGGTGCTAAATTTCTTCATCGTCATACCTCCATGTGTGTTTACAACTATTAGTTTATTTAACAATTTTACACATTTTAAGTACAAGTTTGATAAATATTGTTAATAATTAGAAGTTTAACGCTAATTAGTGTCTAACTAATTAGTGTACGTGTTTACTGTATAGTGCGGAGATAAAATATACAATATTCGCAAGTTCAATTTAACGTTACGTGTTTAATATAACTGTATCGAAGATAGCGCATCGTTTCCATTGTACTTTAAAAACGTAACGTATTTCATTTAATGCAGTGTACATATTATAAAAGTGCTATATGTGTGTGTGTGTGTGTGCATTCAAAACAATGTATAAAATGCTTTTAACGCAATGAAACGTGCCTTATACTGTTAATAATAACGCATGTTAGTAATTATAAAATTAAATCAAGTTTATTACTTATTTAAAGAATTATAACGAATTCATATTTATATATTCTGATGCTTAAAATTGCTTACAGACAATATTTCGAATATATTATATGATGTGTTTAGTACTATACAATCTCTACATTTTATACTTTTAACTTTAAGTTATATATTGATTTTAATATTATCTTTTTCGGCAAATATACATAAAAATGATCTTATTTCATTCATTCAAAGAAACGCACAACTCTCAGTCGAATTTTAAGCAAAACTATCACTGTTTTGTACACAAATTCTGCAAGAAACATCGCAAAATGTATTTCAAACTTGGTTGACAGTTCAAAAGATCCATCGCCTTATGGAAATCAGGATAACGGGGTCGGTTGCAAAGTTTTGGAAAATCAATGATTAATCTTCGAGTTTCGGAAAAAAAGGGGTGGAGTTGGGGAGGGTTTGAGGAGTTTCGAGAGAGAACTCTTTGAAAAGAGAGAAACTGAAGAAAATTTACGGGAAACGTTCACTGTGTTTTTTTTATCATTCGGGGTCTTAACATTCCAGCTTTATTTATTGGCTGTCTCATTTTCTCCGTTTCGTTCGAACATCACCTGACCTTATTCTTTTCAGAAAGCAGACAGCGACCTCTGACGGGGATTTCATCAGTCAAGTAATTTTAGAGGAATAAATAGAAGGTTCTAGAGTTTGAAAGATTTTATGCATTACTTTTGTGAGTCTCGTTCCTTTTTTTTAAATAAAAAAGAGAGCGAGATTTTGGCTAATTAAACTAAATTAAGAAGTAAATATAATCCTTATTTACTTCTTAATTATTTTCTTCTTCTTAATCCTTATTAAAAATTGTTGCTTTTGTTTGGCAAGGAAAACTCATTTTAAATATAGCTTATGCTTTCTTTTAATTCTAATTTCATATTGTGATTGTTTTTATTTTCATTTTTATAGATGCTACCTTACTTTTTCAGTTGAATAATCCATGTAAGTAGTTCATTAATTAAATACAAAATAAGATTTATTTTTGAAGTTGATTAAACTTTTGTTGCACCATGTCCGTTCAAATAGAAAAAGGTTTCACTATTTTTTTTTTTATTCTTTCGTAAATGCCTTAAAACAGCGGTTTTTACACTTTTGATCACCGCAGCCCCCTTTTATACATCAGGGTGACATCGCGGACCCCCAAGCTTTTGAATATTTCTCCCCGACTTAATATTCTTGATCAAAATTCAAGTTCTTGTTGAGTTTCTTCATTGGGGAGTATTTAGTAATCTAGTCTAGTAAGGCACATCTTTCAATTTTTCCACGACGCCTTTCAGAAATTGTAAAAGAGGGAAATCTCCAAGGTATATACATGAGAGACTCCGCAGACCCCTAGAAAGGCACTGAGGGCCCTAAGAAGTCCATGGACCCCTAGAAAGGCACTGAGAGCCCTAAGGAGTCCATGGACCACAGTTTAAGAACACTTGCTATAGAAAATTCTCAGATTATTGCCTCAAATGTTGGAAAATCTGACAGTTTTTATAGTTTTCATTGCCCAGGTAAAAAATCTAATCATAAAGATACGATCATGCCTGTTATGTGTATGCATGGGAGTTATTGTAGCGCAGGGATGGGCATTACGTCGATCGCGATCAACCGGTGGACCACCAAAACATTTTGGGGTGACCGCTTGAGGATTAGCAATTAATAATTATATACGGGTATACAGGGTGTCCCAAAACGACCGCATAAACTCTGCACGGCTAAATTCCGCGTTGGGAGAACATAAAAACTGCCCAACAGCAGTATATGCACAATTTAAGGCAGATGTTCAAAATGTCCGCCGTGCATGTCGAGGCAGGCTTGAGCACGCCGTGGAATGGCTGTCATCACACGTCGTAGCATCGTGGGACCCACCGAAGTACAAGCACATGTAGACGAGCATTTAAGTTCATTTCTGTTGTCACTACGTCTCGATACACCAGTTCCTTGAGATGGCATGTCTCAGTAGTCACGAACGGAATACATGGGCACCATATGAAGACTACCGGTAGCTGCAAGATGCAGCCTTTTAAATACCATTTCAACAGCGGCTTAACGTCATTCCACGGCCCGCGCATGCATGACTCGATATGCGCGACGAACGTTTTAAACATTATCGTCTGGTAAGATATGCAAATGCTGTTGTTGATATGTCAAATAAAGTGTTTTTTTTCTTGCACCGGAAATGACGTCGTACTTTGTTTTTCGTATTTTTCTCGTAAACTATGGATCGTACAGGAATGCTTCTTTGGACAGTTTTTATGTACTCCCAATGAGGAATCTATCTGTACAGAGTTTATGCAGTCGTTTTGGGACACCCTGTATATTCAAGATTGGCCGGCAGTATGTAGACTAATTCTTCTATTGACTATAACTACAAAAACTAACTTGAGATGAAAGGTGTGATTTTTTAATGTATTTTGCATTGCTTTATAATATAGATATCATTATATTTGTTGCTATTATTATTATGCTTGTATCTTGTATTTTACTTAAGACGCGGTTTTAAAAGTATGAGTTTTTTATTTTAATTATGTAGAAAGCACATATATTCCATATTTATTATTAAGTTATAATAAATATTGTAAACTTCTTTCTTACCTCACCACACCTACGACGCTGCGCATTGGGGCATACAAAATTTTTTCAAGGAGCTCGAAAGTCTACCCTATTTGTATCATACCTCAATAACCAGGCAAACATATTTTATTGATTTTGTAGATTGTCGAGAATAAAAAACAGTAAAAAATAAACTATTTAATAAGTAATTAACATTAATTAATAACATAATTATTAATAACAAATACTTAATTAAATTTTACGAACAAAAAAATGGGATATAATCGGAATGAATATGAATGAGATATAATATCAATCGGAAAAAAATAAAGGGATAAGAGGGAGGATCCGGACACGTGAACCCCCACCCCCGTGTGTGCTCCTGACGCTGGGTGGACCGCAATACCTTGAAAAAATTGAAAGTAGCCTGTACCGTTGAAAAGTCTGCCCACCCCTATTGTAGTATGTGTATGGATAAACTGTAGCAATTATTTAAAACGAAATTTGAATAAAATTAATTTTTTTGTGATTACAAGAGAAAATACACAAACATTTCCATTTATCTTCTCCAGATTATTTACATGTTACAAATAGTTTAAGAGTGGACCATGAGCTTTTAAACTAAAACAAAATCGTTTTCTTTTATTAGATATTACAAGGCTTTATACTGTAGTATCCCAATCTCTGACTTTTTGTTATTATCGCAATTTCCTTATAAATATCATTTTAGAGAAATGCATAGTAATGCAGTTTAAATTCTTTGTGCTGTTCTTACATCTAAACATACCACAAAATAAATCGAGTTATGAACTAAATTCGTTTCCTGACACTTTGATAGTCACGAAACAAAAACGATCTACCTTACAATATTTCAAAAATTTGCTTTTACCTATACTTTGAATTTCACTTTGCATATAGATTTAAGCAACAATTTCCCCCCTAATGGGCTGCATATTGGCAACTAAGTCTTTGTAGACATAGCAAGTCCCAAGTGAGGACCATTTCATGGTGGCACCATCTAGTGGCAACCCTCGCTACAAAATT
Source organism: Trichonephila clavata (assembly GCA_019973975.1). Taxonomy (NCBI): domain Eukaryota; kingdom Metazoa; phylum Arthropoda; class Arachnida; order Araneae; family Nephilidae; genus Trichonephila; species Trichonephila clavata. Next base: position 76,400 of record BMAO01013275.1, on the reverse strand, counting down.
TCGACGCTTGAATTAATTTAATTTTGGTTCAAGCTCTCGTCGGTGCGAAATATTGCCGTGATTTAATTTTGTCGAAAGTATCACTCAAGGGATCTTTTACATGCCACGTAATCACATGACATGCGCGCCTCTACAATTTTCACATCCAGAAAATCTATCGACTCGAGACAAGATCGAACCCACAATCTAGGGCTTACAAAGCAGGTACACTACCTCTAAGCAACCAAGCCGACTATGCATATAAATTAAACATATATGTTTAATACCATTTGACAGATTTAAAAAAGAATACCTTTTTATGGGGTTTTTACTCCTCTTAATTAAAAACCCTTCAGGTTTGTTTTAACAATGAAACTTTTTTTTTTTACATAAAAATTCAGAATTACTGAAAGTCATCGTTTGATTAACTCATAATTAGTAAACTGACAGTCCTTTTTTAAAAGTAACTATATCTCGTTTAAAACCCAATAGAGTACTGTTAAGGTGTTATCCTACCTTCGGAGGCATTTCTTGAAAAGGTCTTTAAATATGCATTATGGCATTATGGGGCTTAAATAGTATGAAAAAATACTCAAAGAAAGGTTATTACGCAAAACCTCATAACACAACTTCAAATCAATGCTAGTCTTCAAATTTTGTTGCAAAGATAGAAACTTAACAATAACAATAAAGCTTCAAATATAACTATATCTAAAAGTCTATAGTACATTGAAACAAATTTTTTAAACAGATTCAAAATTTAAAAACTATATTTTATTTTAAAGTCAAAAAAGAAGAACATTTGATATTTTGACATAGGTTTTAAGGTAGTAGAGTACCTATCTCTTTTATTAAAAGAACTTAGTCTAAAGCATAATAATAAGAATTCCATAAATGATATTTTAAATACTACTTTAAGCTAAAAAATTTTAACTTATGTGGAGAATCTAAGTTAATGGTTAAAAGGGAAGCATAAACACGGCTCTTCTTTTTAAACAGAAAAGTTGTATCTGTTGGCACTTTCACAATTAAAATAATTTAATAAACTTTGTCTCAAAACAAAAGTTTTGCTTTTCTGTTTCCTAACATATCTGTTTTGACGAGGAAAGTTGAAGTGATGAAGAGAAAGTAAATAATCTTTTATACTGTTCAGAATGAGATTGTTTTCGTGTATTTTCAAAAATTAAATCTGAAATTTAAGATAAGAGGAATTTTTTGATACAATTTGTTTCATCAAGTTATTTTCTTCACGTGAACATGTTTAGTCATGATGAAGTGTGGAAGATGCAGTTTCGTGAGGTTCAAGACTGTAAGGCTCAGAACCTCTAGTTATGTGTACAATTGGAACAACAATCGTCGCCTCAAGAATGAAAGTCCACTTTGCCATGTTGAAAGCGAGGAATGGCTGCCTAATGAAGTAGAATATGTCTCACTAGCCTGTTTTACGGATCTTGGTGTGTCGTTCTATGAATGAATATTTTTTTAAGACCGAATTATTCTCGTACACTAACAAGGGCACAAAACATCCAGAGTATCTTAGGCAGCTTGGTTTGGAGACTATTCATAAAATCCCGTGTGATGTTTTACAGATCTATACTGACGGAGCATGGGCGAAGGTGCTATCTCGGGAAGTGGAATTTTCATCAAAAGAGGGAATGGTATTAAGATCTGCAGGAGAAACCCTGACTACTCCTCAGTTTTTCAGTTAGCTATAGAGGTGGCTTTGAAATTTTGCTTTACTGACAGTGTCAATACAGATATTTGGATATTGAGTGATAAAGCCGAAGCTCTATTCAGCATCCGTTTGAATGGTGGAGGCATGGTGGCAGAATGACAAAGAGTACTGTCCAGTTTTTAAATTGCTTGACTGACGATGCTAAGACCTTTTACCATCATACGTGAATGTATGCGGGAATGAGATTGCAGATGGTTTGGCCCGAATGGGTAGCTATAAGGATTCTACATATGGCGGCTGCTTTACTTTTACACAAATTGCTACCCGTGTCAAACAAGATATCAGTTCTTCTTGAGGGCAGGCCCCAGTAAATGAGTATGAAGGAAACCGCCCTGGTGTTGCTTTGATTGGGACAAAATGAAGGCGAAATGAAATGGTTTTCGCTAGGCTTCGCAATGGACATACTCAAGCTCAACGGCATGTGGCGAGTCTTAAAAGTTTACCCTCCTTGTTCGAACTGTAATGTGACCAAAATCGCTCCTGCCCACATCTTGGCTTGTATTGGTTGCCATAAGAGCCAGCTACTCTCAAGTTCTGCTACAATTCTTCATTGCTTAAAAACTCATGGGTTCATGGACTTGATCTAGATGTTAATGTCGATTAAGTGGAATAAGAAACAACAATATTTTTTTGAATAATATAGAATTATAATTTCTTAAAATTTTTATGTGCTGTACTTCATAGTTTTGGCATACTTTTCTCTACATCTTCAATAATTATTTTTCTGAATTGCTTCAATGTTACTTTTTATGCCTAATTAATCCAATGTTACAATGCATCTAAATGTAAAAGATATATTTATTATTTTATGGAATTTTCACAGAAGAGAAAATTATTAGATTATGTATAAATTCCGCATTTAATAAGGGGGGCACTTCGATTCTTACCGGAAAATAAACTATGGCTTACCCTGCTTCTAATAAAGTTTAAATTTTTTTCTCTGATTAATCTAGAATTATTTCTGTAACCCAAACTATGATGCTAGTATATATTTCTTTAGGGCAAAAACTTTACTTTGAATCACAATTTTTCAAAAGTATAAATTGCAACACAAAAAGAACACTTTTGAAAATGCTACTCATTTTATAACTTTTAAAACAAACTTTGTACACATATTAATATTATATGAATAAATGTTTTAATGAGAGATTTTGTCAAAGAAGTTAGTCAAAAAGATTTATCGGTTAAAATGTGCATTAAAAAAAACTATTCGAAAATTTTAAATATCCTCTCATTAAAATGATAATAATAATACAATAAAAACACATAAAAAATTGATGATTTTATGACCAGTCAAATTTTAAAAAAATGCTCCTTAAGCTTAGTTTTTATAATAAGGATCTTCAAACTTTAAAACCCGAGGGCCATATCAATAAACCCACAATAATCCACATGCCGCATCAATAATTTTGCAATGATCCGCGGGCCACACGACTATCAAAAAAAAAATAATGTAGTCAGGAAATTTAAATAAGAAAGGGAGGTTTGTTTCACAAGACTGCAACTGTTTCTAAAGGGATGAGATGTAGTTACAAATTTGTATATATATAAATCGGTTTCAAAAACGTTAAATAGAAGTCGAACTAAAATTCTTTGTGTGTTTTAAATATAAAATTCTGCCTTTTTTTCTGAAAACTTCTGAGATTTTATGCTATGTAAAATTTTTTATATTTAAAATTAATTAAGATACAATGAAATTTTTGAAACATTCCTCATTTTTAGAACACTTTATCTCAAATGGATATCAAGTAAATCAATAAAATGTTTTAAACATCAAGAATTGCAGAAAAAATGGCGTTTCTTACGGCAAAAAGCAGACAAGGCAATTTTTCCTGAAATTGCCTCAGATTCAAATGAAGAACCACTAAAATGTCTTCAGAGGGCCTTTCGTGGCCCGTGGGTTATGGTTTGAAGATCCTTACCTTATAACATTACGGAGATAAAGAAAATGTCCCGTATAGTGACCGCCTTAATTTGAATCTTAAAGCTGTCTTCGGCTAATGTTAAAGAATAGGACCTAAATTTGTAATATTTTTTCAGATATAAAAGTTCTCAAACATTAATATTATGTTCTGGCTTCACAATCCTGTACAGAATCACTTATTTTATCATACTACTCATTTTTATCCGAGTTGATACATTTTCTTTTCTTTTATAAAATATGTTTCGCATTTTTCTCCTCTACCATAATGCTAAATGAGCTATACTTTTACATTACTGATTATTTATGAAATATTTTGAGATTTTAAAAACCCGATATTATAAAAAAAAGACATCAGTACAATGTCACAAACTTTTATTAAAACTGAGGTATTTTTTCTATCCGAAAATATGCTCCGCGTTAAGCCCATTCTTTCGTTCATATGGAGAAAACAACCATAAGGAATTTTTCTTAAAAAATTCCCTCATTTCTCATTGATTTTCAGATCAAAGGATTGTACATTTGTATTATTTTCTGCTAATTAAAATTTCTGTTTTTAAACGTTTCTCATAAATTATCATTCTTTGATTTAAATATAATTTTTTTACGTGATGAAATTATTATTCCTGAAGAATTATTTATTTTAACTTATAAAATTTAAACTTATTCATACTTTAAAATTTTTCTTTAGCTCGTAATTTTTTTTCTATTTATATATTTCAATTGAAATTGTTTCCTTACATATTTTTCTGTGACGAGAATTACTACAGAAAATACATACAAAAACAATATTCATTTACCCAAATTCAAAAATTATTCGATTCTATATGTAATTAATTCTAGAACACACACAAAAAAAAAATCTGAGTGTCAGGATAATCTTTTAGCGAGTGATATGACAATGTTTAAGTTTTTCAACCAAGATGACCTACAAGTAAGTAGTACAGTTCTTACACTCGCACCACCATATGTCCAAAAAACCATCAACTCCCAAAAAAGAAAAAAATAATACAATTGTAAATCTCTATACAAGTGTGCCATACACACATTCTGACCAAACAAAAAATGCAGTCTAAAAACTAAGTCCAATAAACCGGATTATCTGTTTTTTGACATCCTGAAGCACGCCTCTGCCCCTGTACCAGATAGTCCGAGTCTTCAAAATCCTCGAGAGGACATAAAAGAATGATGGACAGTGCATGAAAAAAAGGGTCAAGCCTTTCAAATGCTATAATCATTGATAAGCTGTTATTGATAGAATGTCAGATCGCAGGGGAGAAATTTGCTAAGATGATGTACGTAACGTCCACCTGGTGAAATCAATGTTCAACGACATTGGTGGAAAAGTCCAAAAAGAAATAATGTTAGAAAAATAGAACAAATATTGTGGCCTACAGCTGAAATGTTTTTGTTACAACTGGTAGTAAATTCGATAAATTCTCTGCATTTTTAAAAACGTATAACACGTAAATCTAATGTACGTTACATTGACCACATAATTAAAAACAAATTTCTTTTTTTAAAAGTCATAAAATTTCTGATATTGCTTGTAAAAATTACTTAGAAATCTGTTCATATTTTTTATGTATAATTTTCCTTATATACAACAGGGTTTCCTGAAATATTTTTAAAAATACAATTTTTAATTTTTGACAAGTATTTTATTTAAGAAAATAAGCTCAAAATGCTGGTTAAGCTGTATTAAAATTTTCATCATTTTTCTAAAGATTTTTCTGATTGTTTAATATCATTTTCCTTAAAATATTCTTTATAATTTCATTCGTTATTTTAGAGAGTTGAAAGATGCTAACATTTTTTTATGTAAAATATTTTTTCTTTTCAGCGCAAAATACTTAAGGTTTCAGTAATTTAATGATTTGCCGGAGAGCGTCAGATAAGTTAAACTTGTTCATATGTAAGACAGAATCCAGAAAAATTCAAAAATATTTAGCAAAACACTTTACTGTGTATAAAAAGAAATGTTGGTAAAGTGTAAAGTTATGTTGAAAAATTCTTATAATCCGTAGTGAGATATAAATAAACAATTGAATAAGTAATAGAATAAACTGAGAGAAAAAAAAAAACATTTTTCCGAGATAACTACTTGTATGGATCAGAACCTCTGCACTAATTAATCAGCTTAAAGCCTTTTTTTAAAGTCTTCTGAAACACAAATACTTTGAAATATTGAATGTTCGTATTTATTAATTGTTCCTAAATTAATATATCTGAGCTAATGCTGTCTAAATCTATAACGAAAGAATATGTCTTTAATTTTTTTTATTTCTACAAGATTTCTAAAATCCTGAAATTAAAGAATTTTCTTTTTAATAAAATTTAAAATATCTTACAATAATGGTTGAACTATTTCAATTACTATTGACATGGCTCGAATTTAAATTTCAAAATCGTGCGATACAAAAAAATATTTTAATGTTTTTAAAAATTATTTATATTGCAATTTTTATATTTACCGGATAAGAGTTAAGTTTACTATTTATACTTTACGTAAATTGTTCATCAGGAATAAAAAATTTATATATTAAAAATATATCCATTTTCTACTAATTTCAGAAGTATTTTTGTGCTTGTTAAATGATCGCAAGTGTATATGTGAGTTAATTAATTTTATCACAGATTTGTTTTTCCCGAAGGAAATATATATCTAAAATATTTTTTATCTATTTATCTCTCGTAATTCATGAATAAATAAATGTTAAATAAATAAAGATAATTATTGTCTCGAAGAGTAAAAAATCCGAGATATACGAAGTATCAAGAAAGATTGAAAGAAAATATTTTTTGAGTCACCATTTGTCTTAAATTTTTTCAATCATATCACTGTAAAAAATACTTCACTTTAATTGGGGTTTTAATTTAATTTATTAAGAATTTTCAGACAAATATTTCATAATTAAAATATATTCTGAAATAATTTAATTACTCCTGAAAGTAAGTTTGAATAATAACACAATTTTTCTGCGTAACGTATTTGAAATACATTTAAAAATCGATATGTAGAAAAAAAGGTTATGTTGCCTATTCATACACCGAAGGTTTCTCAAAACCTTCCAAAAACAAAAAATCAAACATGAAAAAAATAACCGGAAATCGTGCCAGCATTAAGCTAAAAAGAGGTTAAGACTCATTGAGACTCGGCAACAAAAAAGCAGCACTCCACTTTCAATCCAGCAAATTGGACACTTCTAATTCGAAACGTCCCATCACAACGTTACTAAGCCAGCCAACAAATTGAGATGTACTAGCGTGACAAAAATGTTCAAGTCGAATAAAAATAAGCGTGAAAAAGCTCTTCAAACGATCCCAAGAAAAAAGTTCTCCTCCCTATCCCCTTTCATTGCCTCCTCCTTTTGAGGAGCCAAGTGTCTTATTATACCACGACATCAACCGGTCTTGATGGGGCCGTCCATCAAATCAGAACATCCTAGATGATGCGGTGGATACTAACTTAAACGAATCCTTCATTGAAAAGGGGGAGGGCATGGTAAACGTAACAGCTGTAGTCATTTGTCATCGTGTGTTTTTCATATTTAAGCTGCCCTGAAATGTTAGTGGATAGCCTCGCCCATTATTTGTGCTATGGTTGGTGTGGTAACTGTGACTGCATTTCCATTACTGGTTGGGCGGAGAATTGGACTCAGATTGCAATGTATTAATGTGTATAAGCACATACGAGTAGTATTTGGGAAGTGTGTGATATGTTTTATAAAAATGAAATATATATGGAGAAGTAATTAGACTATTAGAATGATAATTAGGTATAAGTTGTAATGAAATGGGAGTCACACATGAATGATGTTTTAAGTGCTATCAATTTTTAAATGTTTTTGTTGCTTAATAAAGATAAGAAAGGATACTTTAACTATAGTGAAATATTATATAAGGGAGAAATAAAAAACAATATTTTTTCTCCGATGAATAATGTGCATTGGTATTTTTCTTACCAATGTAATAGTCCTAAAACAAACTAAACTGATTTTATAGTGACCAAAAGTGCAAGCACTAAGTTCAGAAGTAAAATAAAAAAATTTATTTTCCTTTAAATAGTTAATATTATTGACTTAAATTTCCCTAACGACCATTGAACAAACATTTCATAATTTCAAAATATAATAAAGAAAATAATCCTTATAAACATTTATCCTTTTATTTATTTTTATGCAGTATTAAAGAGAAATGTAAAGCTTAATGATAAATTCACAACTAAATAACCTTCCATTATAAGCCAGCCTCAACCTCAAGCTTATCAAACGGTTACCAAGGAAGCTTCGAGGACAATTTAACAATAATATGTTGATCTTTTTATTAACAAAGTTCTTAAGCCCTACCTACAAACATAGTCTCTAAAGATACTTTCTAATGATAAAATGATACTTTCAAACTATAATAATGAGTATTACGCAATGGGCTTCTTGGAAATAGTATTTGAATGTTTTTGAGGAGGGTGTGTCATACCAGCTGTATAAGGAGAAAGGGCTACTAGAACGTGCCGGAATTTATAGAGGCTGAATCGTAGCAATATTGTGGTTCCTGAGATATGGCTACGACGTGGTTATGGAATTAATGGGTTCTGGAGGATCATACTGGTCTAAAGCAGCATGAGTTGATCATACACCGACCACTAATGTGGTTTTCTTAACACTACAGCACGCGGTCCAAATACAAAATTGGTTAAAGCCGTGACCCCACGTCAAATTTTCAGATGAGCCTCAATTTTATTCGTAACATCACGATGGATGTATCCTAGTCTGTAGGCTCTGAGGAGAAAACACGGGGCCTGCTTGTATTCTATATCGTCATGTGGGCTCTAATGTGGCAGACGGTGGCGCACACAAGAGGGGGAGGGTGTCCCGGGTCTGGACCCCCTTCCACAGCCCTTGATTATTTTCAATTGAATGTAATCCTATGTATATAGTACGTAAAATTTAATTAAGTATTTTTATTAATAATTAGTTTTATTAATTAATGCTAATTATTTATTCAATAATTAATTTTTTACTGCTTTTTGTTCTAGAAATTCAACAAAATCAAAATAATATGTTTGGCGGAGTATTGGTGCATGATACGAGAAGGGTGGACTTTCAATCCACACAGGACCCACCCCCAACACCCTTGAAAATTCTTGTGAGCGCTACTGGTGATCGATAATCTGAACAACCAGCGTTATATATCTTGGATCTTAAGACTTTGAGGTGATTGTGCCCTATCTTTGGCACCTCGGAGACGTCATCTTTTAACAATATACATCGCAACCGTCATGTCCTGATTTACCTCGACACAAAGAGTATTCAACTGTTGCTCCAGTCAGCAGGTTCTCTAAATCTCTCATCCATCGAAAACATCTGGATATAGGCTGCTAAGAAATTGGTCTGCTACCACGCTTCAGTCACTAATATTGATAAATTGCGCATATACTTCAAGCAGCATGGAAAAACTTACCTTTTTCTGCCATCCAAGCCCAATTTGACTCAATGCCTGATCGTGTTAGAGGCATTTCAGTATACCCATTGAAATGTCAACAGATTTAACGTCTTATTCCTACTATACTGCATACGATTTATAAGGAATATTTTGTTATTTATTTCCCTTCATGGTGTTGAAATTTCGATGGTCAGCTGTGTTGCATATTTGATTCATAGTGATAAAATTGCCTATCATATACATCTTATTATAAAATATTAGATGATATAAAAAAACATTAAGAATATATTAAAATTTTGATAAAACGAAGGGGCATTGAAAATAAATTAGACTTTTTTAAAGATCTTTATGAAGTATTCTTTCTCCAAATTACATATCCATGTCATTTTTCTACTTGTCCTCCTTTAAGATTGACACATTTTTTTCCAACGTATTAAACGTTTCTCTTTACTCCTATATGATAAGAAGTCAACTGCGCGTGCATATTGTTTTACTGCTCCATTTATTGAAAATATTTTTCCTAGAGCTTCTTTCACAAGTGTTCAATCAAGTTTCTTTAACTTTCCTTGTATTCTCCAAGCTGCATTGTCCTGGAGAAGGTAAACACTGTCTTTTAGAAAATTGTCAAGCTGCACTGTCAATTTGTTATCTTAAATTCAAGAAGAATTCTCATTGGTATACTTCGTTAATTGAACTTCAGTCATGAAGAAAATTGGCATATAAAACATCCTATGAATCCCACTCAAACAGCAGTAAATTTTTTTACAGAAAACCGAATTTTTTTCTTAGGTGTAACATTAGGCTTACATTTTCCCTATTTGCACACCATCTCGTAAAAATGGTTTTGTTTCAGGTATGAAGGGACGCTTTTCGTCTCAAGTTACAATTTGTGTCAAAAATACATTTTCTTCTGCTTCATAACGATTCAATTATTTTTAATACATTTCTCTGCTTTCGATATTTTGATTTACATTCATAATTCTAGACTCCACCTTGCTGTGGGTTTGAGAAGTTGCAAATTATATTCCAAACACTTCAATAACTTATGCTCATTTTGTCATTAATCATTGTACATCAAAAATACGGTACTAATTTGTCAAATGTCCCCTCTGTATAGATTTGCTCTCAATTGGCGACTGTGAACCAAATTTTCAACTTCTTCAAGGCTATTTTTAAACACTTTGTGCCATTTGCCTACATGAGACATCAGTAATGTGCTATTATTAAATTGAGGGTTTAATCTAGTTCAAAATTCAATAGAATTGACAATTTCATTAATTGAAAATGTAATAATCATCCACGGAGCAATTGCAATAGGTACTTAGTGTTTATTTTTCTTGCTAGCAATTAAAAAAACGAACTTATTAAGAACAAAATAAAGCTAAACGCTTATTTACCGATGTGAATCTTATTTTGGTTAATGTGGCAAACATATAAAAATCGAGTCTAACTCTATTAAAAAAATTCTGTTAATATTTGATCGACCTTCTAGCTTGCATTATATACATATATTTTATTTTCAAATTATTTTTGTTATTTTCATTTGTACTTTTTAAGAAGGAATGAGTTGATAGTTTTGAAAGTGATCTCAAATGTTTACTTTCCTCTAAAGTAAAAGCATGAGAACCATTAAAAAACAATAACAATTTCGTGCGTTTATTAAAGCAGAAAATCAAAGATATAGAAAACTTTTACCTAAAGTTTCAGTCTTGAGATTTATTAAATATCCATGTATGTGTATAATTTGCTCAATAGAGATTTCAAAACAACTGATAATCGTACCAGATTTGAAATACATTAAAAACAGATATAAGTATACAGAAAAACAAAAGAAAAATATATTCGATCATTATTATATAGAAGCATCATATTTGAAGGATATTTTAGAACTTTTAATCATAGTTATGGATGCACCAGAAAAATAACATGCGCTAGAAACGTTCTGAAGCAATATTAAAGTGCCTATCTAATATACAGCCTTAATAAAATGCTAAATGATAAACCTAAAAGCTATATGTACGTAATCTTTTGTCATAAAAATTTATTTTTTTGTTACAAAAATTAAAAAATAAATAACATGAAAAAGTTTTTATATTCATTCATTCTAAGCTCTTCATTTCTAAGCTATTAAAAAAACGTTCTATGAAATGTCTTGTAAAGATATTCAATTATTTTATAATTAAACTAATTGAAGAGTGCTATCATTTAAAGAAAGTAAGATATTAAGAGTGTGAAATGATATTAATCTTATTATTATTTTCACAGAAATAAGTACTAAGAATAACAAAATATGTAATAATTTTTTTTGTAAAAAAATTAGATTGTTATTTTACAAAAGTGAATGGCTTTAAAATAATTTTTTCCTTGAATTGTTAATGCTGTCTTCTAACATGTTTGTTAGGGTGTGGTTTATGTAACTGTCAAGCGTTTTTGGAGTTGCACTAAATTAACAAACAAAGGAACCTTTTACTTTTTTAGTTAATAAAAAGAAATATTTTCCCATTCACTCTATTCCTTTTATTCTTGAGAAGTAAGAACAAAAAAAATCGTTTCTTCTATTAAAAATAATTTTTTTTTCTGTAAGCAATACAATCTTTTTGCTAATTTAAAAATTAATCTACATTTCAGGAAAATAAAATTTATTTCATAGATACGTTGTAGTTGTTTCTTACCCTCGAATGATCAGCTACAGAAGGGTCTTGACCGCCAAAAAATCTATGATAACAAGTGGTTGGGTTGTTAAGCCCCCCCCCCCTTAAAAAGTCCGATGCATTACAGAATGTGATCCGGGAAGTTGGATGGTCATAGCGTTTCCTATAAGTAGAGTGGATTTTTCGGCCATTGTCATAGGAAAGTCATTTCAGGTGGCTACTTGTCAGTCTAGCCAGAGCAATTTGAGAGCCACGGTCATATTTGATTTCCTACAAAGAGCCAGGAGAAATACGAGTAATACCAAAATTTCAATACAAACTAATACAATGTTATGTAAACTACACAGATATGCACAAATCTTCTTACGAATACGAAAAAATAAATTATAAGATGATGAAAGTTATTTTATCAGTGTTTCAAACTTGATCTAAAATAATGCTTTTTGTTTCAATGGATGAAAAAAAGCGATAACAATGCATTTCTTCTTTACATTTTAATACACATTAACAGTTACATTACTCACATATAAAACAGCTGTAATATTTAGGATCAAATGATAATACAACACATAATAATCAGTTAATGACAATTAATCGGAAAAAGAATTATCGTTGTCATCGTCCCAATTAAAGCAATTTATTATTTCTTCCTTAACTGTTTAATTGACACAACTCTCTCGGCATAACATCACTCTCTTTTTAGTTAGATAAAGATTAAAAATGCGTGTGATGAAAATCTTAACTCTTAAAATTAGCAAGCAATATTCAAAGAACTGTAATTTAAATAATTTCACTGATTTCGTTTTTTACTTTGTAATATATTTCGATACATTTCAAAAACATCGAAAATATGCAAATTTATTAAAAAAATTTGTATAAATTTATTTTTATAGGAATGATTTGTATAATATTTATATATATAAACCTTGTGTAAATTTATTTTTGAACCAACATTTAAATCTTCAGAAATGCTATTTTCATTTCTTGTCATTGAATTTTATACTTGTTAAAAATAAACTCCCTTTCAAATTCATGAATTCCATACTTGAAATTAGAATAACGACTCTGAGACAACACTATAAGTCTTAAAAATCAAATTATATTCTATATTAAGAAATATAACTAGCATTTCTCTTAAAAAAAGATGATTAAGTCATCTCTCAATTCTTATTCTCAAATACTCTAGAAAATATCCTTTTTTTTTTTGGTCATTTTTTAAAGAAAAGATCTATTTGCTTTTTATCTAAGTTTTTAAAAGGTTCTAAGCTAATTTTTGGAAATGTAACTCAAAACTTAAACGCATACAAATCTATCAGCTGCTCTTACAAAATCAAGCTCAGAGGATCCTTGTAAACTAAAACAGAAGGTCGTGCAAAATTTAGATATATACGGATCGCGACACAATGATAAATACATTTACAGTGAAAACCGGAAGAAATATTCAGACGACGACACGTTACACAAGCTCAACCACGAAAGGTTAAAAATACTATTACAAACATCACCTCCTCCCATTAATAATTTTTAAAAGAAGTATTCAGAGCTTCTAAAAACCCATTTCCAAATAAAATCTTCACCCATGACCACGAACAAGAAGCGTGCCATGGATGATTTAGGATCGGTGACCCTGCCAGCGAACTAAAGAAGACGAAATGCACCCCCTAAATTGAATATCCTGAAAAATGATGGTGGGGGATGTGGAAATAAATCAGGTAGCAGAGCCTCGCTTTCTAAGATGAATGATGGGTGTTTAATGTCATTAACCGGCCCTTGACAGGGAACGGATGTACGCGAATCATCGGATAGTAATAGTATTCCTTGAGAGATGCAACATGTGGCAACAAACCTAGTTCCCATTCACCCGTCAAGATATCTTAGTCATTTGGGGTGGGGGGAATATATGCTTTACCCTCTGGTTTGTTTCGTTAAGGGGTGGAGAACTTTTCTATGATGGAAGATTATATTATGTTACTTTTGTAATATAATAAAGTTGCATTTGTTAATTTCTTTTAATTAGATGCCTCTATGGCTAAGACTATTAAGTACACATGTACTGTTACATATTTATTCAATTGTCTGATGCTTTTTTTTTCTGGAATTTTTTCTATTTACATGTGACAGGTAATTACAAATAATATTTTTTTAAGCATTGTAGTCAATAATTTTCAAGTAAATTTTGTAAAGTGTTTGCGTTTTATTGATGCCAGTTTTTTTTAGTGAAAAAAAGGTGTATTTGATGAGTCAGATTTGTAAAGGCAGGTAGGTGTATTTGATGCTAAGGTTTTTCATGAAACAGGATAGTTAAAGCTACATTCGTCATGTGTAAAAGAGTTTGAATAAACCATTTCATTTTCTGACTGAAAATACGAATATATATTATCAAAAATAAAAATTAAATTAATTTACATATAAATTTATAACGAATATTAGATTTATATATCAATTTGTATTATTGTACTCTTAGAATTTGAAGACATGACATAAAAATGCCTTTTCCTTTTAACAAGTAAAGTGAAAAACTCATTTAGTGTTGCACTAAAGGAGAAAAAATATGGAACACATTTTACTCGAAAAAAATTCTTATATTCCTACAAATTACTACCTAAATTCATATATTCCTATATTACATAACGAATAATCACGTGTGTAGTGACGTCAGCATGTCAAAATTTTATACATTTCTTCTCCAAGAAATGTCACGTAAAAAACATTGATTTTATTCTGCTCTCGTTCTAAGTTCGCTTCTAAGTTCCTTCCTACACAGTTTTTTAATGATTTAAAGAAAAATTAAATATTATAATTATTTTCCTTTTGTGGCATACGGGAAATTAAACCATCCCTGTTTAATTGCTTTGTTTTGCCCTTGAATTTAACGCATGTTTTCTTAAACATCAGCATTCAACAACAAAGGAGAATATTTTTCGATTAATTAAATTTTAAAGTAATTTTTTTTAAAAAAATAGTTTAATAGTTTCAAATAATACCTCTTGGTATAATATAAAACCGGTGGTATGTTATTAACCTTACTTCTTTAACTCTCTCAGTGAATTTAAGGTTTTATTTTTAAAAAGAGTTTTGACGAAAACGAGTGAAACACATCCGTTTATAATCAAGGACATTTTTTCAAAAATAATAACTGCTATTCTGCAAGACAAGAATGATCCTGATCCTTCAACCGTCGTACTGATGCACCCTGTATATATTATATGTATATAGTATATATATGTATTGTTTATTAACAATAATGACACCCACAGTGAAACAAAAAAAATGCATTTGACTTTTAAAATAACTGCATAATACACTGGCCTCCAAAAGTTAAGGATCAAAATGTTTTTCGAAGATCACTGTAAAAAAAAATGACAGTAACAATAAAATTTATAGTTTATATAAATGATAAAAACGAACATTATACAAATTTATGCAAAAACAATAGCTACTACTTTTTTTAATAGGAAAGAACAGATATATATGAGTGAGAGAAAAATATACGCGTGTAACTTCTGTTGATTTACAACTTTTGTTAGCAGATTTATTGACAATAGGCAGTGGGATCTCAGAGAGAAGCCGTTTTCCCGATTCGTCAAGGTGGAGGGCGGTCGGATAGATGGAAATGGAGTTGTCACAGGCTGATGCTGCTAGGCGTCTTAATGTGTCTCGTAGTGTGGTCCACCGTCTCTGGAATCAATATCAAATCGAAGCATCTGTATCCAGAAGACATGTTCCAGGACTACCACGAGCTACAACACCTGCAGGAGACCGTTTTATCGCTCTTTCGGCCCGAAGGAGAAGAAGGATTTCTGTGCCACAACTGGTTGTAGACCACTCTGTATCATCAGGAAGAAGAATATCCACTTGTACGGTGCGAAGGCGTCTTCACAATTCAGATCTCTATGCAAGGTGATTAGTTGTGTGTGTACCCCTCAACAGACGACAGAGAAGGGCCCACTTATCTTGGGCAAAAGAACACGTTTCCGGGACCAGACAGCGATGGGCTTCTGTACTTTTTACAGACGAGTCCAGATTCACACTGGAGAGCGATTCAGGACGTCTGCTCTGGAGGGAACGAAGCACCAGATATCATCAATCCAACACTGTTGAAAGACACAGTTACCGAGGTGGTGGAATAATGGTTTGGGCAGAGATCTCACTCGGTGTTCACACTGACCTGCATGTGTTCCAGGGATGAACTCTGACTGGTGTGAAATATCGGGATGAGATCCTTGATCCATATGTCCACCCGTTAGCCAGTGCAATTGGCAAGGATTTCATTCTGATAGATGATAATGCACGACCTCACCGAGCTGTAATTGTTGAGGAATATCTTGAGGGTCTTGGTTTGGAGCGAATGGAATG
This sequence comes from Trichonephila clavata, assembly GCA_019973975.1. Classification (NCBI taxonomy): domain Eukaryota; kingdom Metazoa; phylum Arthropoda; class Arachnida; order Araneae; family Nephilidae; genus Trichonephila; species Trichonephila clavata. Next base: position 60,316 of record BMAO01013275.1, on the reverse strand, counting down.
GCCAGCTCAATCTCCAGACTTAAATCCCATAGAGCATCTTTGTACTATTTTGGTAGACAGGTTGCTGCTTTAAGTCCTCCTTTAAGGTCTCAAGGAGAGCTGGAACAAAGCTTACTTCGAGTCTGGTCTTCGCTTCCCATTTCGGTAACCGACAACTTAATTGACAGCATGGAAATTCGATGCCACCAATGCATTCAAGCTAGGGGTGGACATATCCCTTATTAAAACCCATTTTTGTTATGTTTCTATGACGTTTTACCACATAAAACTTATTATTTTTTCCAAGAATTGACTTTTCCAGCGAGATTGCCTTTTTTTTTGTTGTAAATCATTTTTGAATTTTTCTTATATAAACATCATTCTTGCAGTCAATACATAACTGTTTTGTGCACAAGTAAACCAAATTTGATGCTTCTACATTCATTCATTTGCAAATAAGGCACAAAAAACCGGTTGTTCCTTAACTTTTGGAGGCCAGTGTATAAGAATATTTTTTATTTTGAAAACTCTTTGTAGATTGGACATTATTATAATATTTTCAAATTAGTAATTATTTCTAGATTTGATTACCGTAACACGTATAATATCAATTCAATTAAATTCAACGAAAAACATGAAATTTCATTTGTTATAAGATTGTTTAGAATGTAGTTTAATATCCATGTAACTTGCCTTAACTATTTTCAGTCATTGATTTATTCCGTTTACTCAAAGAACTCTACCCATGCCATATAAAAGCAGTCCGTATCATTATAGAGCCTCCACCCCAGTTCATACAGTTACTTGTTGACATATTCGGTCCATGACCTAGTAAGATCTGTACCTCACATGAATTTTACTGTTAGTTCTTACCAACTGGAATTGCGATTCATGTAAGCAAACAGCGTTTCTTCGATCATTAAAAGTCCAACCAAATACTCATTTTAAAAAAGCAATGTTACTTTTCTGATAACACTGAGTACTCTAAGGTGTCAGGCTCGATGATTAAATGGACGTATCAACCAGTATTTTTCTATAGGGGAAAGTAAAGCCCGAAATTATACATTTCGGTATTCTCTTGACACTTAGGATCGAGAAAAATTGAGTTTCTTTACGGTAATTTTTAAATGAAATGTCAATGCATTTAGCTTCAACTATAATCCTGCGTACTAAATCAGTTAATTTCTGTTGTGTTGCTCTCATCATGTTCAAAAACTTTTTGTATGAATCTCCCCATACCTATGTAAATGTTTTCTAAAAGTATCAGAAGATAAAAAAAAAATTCCATTCAATGTCATAGCCAAAGGAACCAGTCCCTGCCTTATCAAAACAGACCGCACCTGTATGACGCCATCATCAACTTTCAGAGAGCCTTACAGATAATTTCAAAACATCGCCTTGTAAGGTCGGGGCCATATTCGAGCACGATCCTCACCTGCCACCAACTTAAATCGTGACTCATCTGACCAAACAACGTTTTTCAATCATCTGGAATCCGACTAATATGTTGACAAGTTCAACAGAGGCATTGCCCCTGATGATGTGTTGTTACTAAAGATACTCAATTCACGGTCCTTTTCAGCCATATCTCAAAAACAGAACATTTCGTTGCACTGTTCTCACAGGCACGTTTGTCGTAAGTTCCATATTGATTATTGAATTTATTTGATACAGTGTTGATTGTCTAGTAACATTGACTACTCTATGCATATATTTTGTACATCTCATTCATCAAGTAGACATAGTTGGTAACTAGTTTATCAAGGAGGGAGATAATTCCTGAAATTATATATTCTTGGCACACTTTTGATACCGTAAATCGAAAAATGGAGAATTTTCTAACAGTTCCGAAACTGGAATGCTCCATCCGTTAAGCTCGAACAATCAATCCGTGTTGAAAGCCTGTTAATTCCTGTCGTGTGGTCGTCAGAAAACTCTCATACTATTATTAATCGAGTACAAATGAAAGCTTTGACAATGCATTACCCAAGTGATACTACTGTCATCTGGATATTTTCCGCATATTGCTATCCCATGCCTTTTTGCCAAGGCATATATATATATATATATATATAAGTGTGTGTAAAAATTCCCATTAGTTTCATCTTAAAAGTTTTTGATGTGTAATGGTCCTGATTCCTTAGGACTCGCATAAATAATTAACTTTAGCTTGCCCACCTAACGGGATATAATCATGACTTAGCTTCTAAAAATTAAAACTTCTGCGTATTTAAAGTATTGTTACAAATTACATCCTCGTATGATGTCTTTATACCAATCACAAGTGGAGTCCATGGAAGTCATGTGAATTTTGGAACTTCCGGTCGCTGCTTGGTATAAAAGCTCTCGTTTTCATGGGTAATTCACTCACTTCTTCTCTTTGTCATGTTGCTCGTTAGCTCTTGAACTTTTTTTATGCGTGTATGTTTATGCATGTGTAAAATAAATACCTATTCAAAAGTACCAAGTTTCCTCAAGTATGCCACTACATCATAAATATAATAGTTAATAATCTTGTAAAAGTCTCGGTGAAAGGCATTTCATATGTATACACACTCACTGAATGGCCAATTTATTATGACCATTTGACACTCATTCCGAAATCGACCACAGCTTCATGCTGTTGCCACTACAGAGGAAGATAGCTATTAAAAGGGGGTATTGGAATTGGGAAGCATCAATTGCACTGTTTTGGTTGAGAAGAAATGGAGAAGGAACGTGATTTAACTGTATGGTTGAAGGCACTTGGAGTGTTGTAACTAGTATCAGCCAAACAGCTGCACTTATGAAGTGTTCAAGAGCAGCAGTTATCAATGTTTCTAGATAGTAAATTATCAAGCAAAAAACAGAAAACTGGGACTTTATGTCGGACTTGAGGCTGTAACAGGCTACTGAATACTCCCTCGTCTAGGAGAATTGCGAAAAGTGTCCAGTTCAACAGAATTGAGAGGGATCTTAATCAAGGAGTAACTCCGAATGTCTCTGAAAGTACTGTTCACTGCTGATTACAAGGTATAGGCTATGATATCCAACGATTTCTTTGAAAACCTCTATTGTCGCTCTTGAACAAGATCCCGAGATCTCCAGTTCCCGAAGGAACACAAGAACCAAACAGCATATGAATGAAAGAGTACCCTTTGTGGTTAAAGGAATTTTATTTTCAATTACCCCAAGGAGATGGTAGGGTGTGAATATGGAAAAAAAAGGAACGTAAGCACGAGCCCCACTTTCTTTGCCACAACTCTTCAAGCGGGGGGGGGGCAATATTATGGTTAGGGGGATGTTTTTCGCCATTGTATGAATATTTTGATTCGTGTGGAAGAATGTCTGAATACCCAAGAAAATTTAAATGTTTTCTGAGGTTTAGTACATCAATTTATGTTAATGGTGTACTCTGACGGGAATAGATAGTTTCAGAAAGGCAATGCTCTTTGCCATACAGCTAACATTGTCCGTAAATGATTCGAAGAGCTTGATAAAGACAATCTTGCTAAGTTGGCCTGTACAATCATAAGATCGCAATCCAATTGAAAATCTGTGGGTTCAACGAATATGGTTCAGTTCAACGAATATGGTTCAGTTCAACGAATATGGTTACAGTTCAACGAATATGGTTCAAGTTCAACGAATATGGTCAGTTCAAATTGTACAGTTCAACGAATATGGTTCAGTTCAACGAATATGGTTCAGTTCAACGAATATGGTTCAGTTCAACGAATATGGTTTCAGATTGCTCATACCATCTACCAACATCTCATACATTACATGCCAAGAAGAATCCATGCAGTATTAGGAGAAAAAGTTAGTCCAATAGTGTGTTAAAGGGGTGTTCATAATAATTTGGCCACTCTGTGTATATTTGTGTATGTGTAACAGAGCATGCATTATATAAGAATCTTTTTTTTAATTGTACAAGAGAATTTTAAAAATAAATACTTGAGATATTGCAAAGTTTTAACCATTGCTAATAACCAGGTAAAAGTGTACTTAATTGACAAATTAAAAACTTTCAATTCATTGAAGGAATGAGCAATGGCAATTGTTAAATCTGTATTTGTATGCAGAAAGTCACTTTTTTGATTTGACCAATTAATAGCAAAACAATTAAGTTTTATTATAAGGCTTATAACATAATGATAGAGAAAAATGGGAAATTTATTACATTTTCTTTTACTATAGTAGCGGTTATTTTATTAGAAGAATTTCTGTTTATATTCATTATTGAAAGCAAATGCTATTTGATTAAGTTTTCAATTTATACAAGTGAAGTTGCAACTTTTCACCAATTTCCAACTATAAAGTCTAGTGTAATTTACATTCAACTAATTTTTGTTGCGCTTTGAAATGCTACATAGTAAAATTTCATTACAGTGTGATATATGCAGACAATCAAACGCAATATTAATTTGAATTAATCAGAATCTCGAAAAAGAAGATTTGGATTTGTGGGTTAATTTTTCTTAAGATAATATACAATTTTCCTGGTTTCTTTTTGGACTGAATTGGAGTAATTTTTGTTTTTAACTATTTATCCTTATTATTTTTAACTAAAAGATTCATGTAACTAGTTTTTTTACTAAATATTTGACAAAATGGAAATTAAGTAGTACATTTTTTCAAATGAATCTAAACACTGAAATTGTTTTTAAATTAATATTTTAAGCTAAACTGTCAAAAAAATTCGTGTAAATTAAAAAAGGGACAAAAAAAATGAGTCCTCAATGTAAACGCACCATGTTTGTAAAAGGTGTCTGAAAAAACTCCTTTTACACTTCTTACACAGAGAAATTCTAATATAAGGCTTATGTAGTACTCTACATATGAGTAAGATGAAAATGAAAAAAGTTTAAACAAAGGATTCGTGAGTTCTCATGTTAGACCTTGACTTCCTTTATTTCTGTTTTTTTTTTCTAGGATCTCTTTCTAAATCTTAGATTTATTTTTCCAGTATAAAAATATTTCGGTAAACTTGATAATTATTAGTGTTAATAAAAATTTGTATTAGTTGTATATCGTACATATGTGGTTATCATGCTAATGTATGGAGAAAAAGTCTGCAACAGAAGAATGTATTTTGAAAATAATCAACGGAACAAAAAAAAATTCCCATAATTTGAGAAACTTGTGGTGAAGAATATTAACCACATGCTATTTTTCAAGGAACGATAATTAACCAAGGAATATTTGCATAGATGGAAAATATAAGTTGTCTAAGTTTTATTCATTGATATTTTTAGCATTAGATACACTTCATTTGTTGAATGTATTATTTAATATTAAAATATAGATTCCTTTCACTTGAACATATTATTATAATTTATTTGATAGAAAGAATATTCTTATAAAGGAGGGAGCTAGAAAATAATATTCGTTTGAAATTTTGTATTTTCTATAAACGTACTAATTATTTTTGCATTTTTTAATGTGTTTGAATATATTTTTCATATGTGCTCCAATTTGGGAGATATTTCATAATAATGATCTTTCAAATATTTTATATCCGTATTGTTTATTAACTATTTTATCATAGATAGCTTAATTACTAAAACAGTCTTGGATAGAACTATAAAGTCATAGTTCATTCCTTTAAAAGATACTTCCAGCATTTAAAAGATACAAAAAGAAAAAAAAATAGTAATTAATTAGTAAGAGAACTTAATATTGAATATTTGCACATGTCGGTGTGCACAGTTTAAAAATAGTGACTACTCAAGATTATATATATATATATATATATGAATAAAAAAACAAATTTCTGAGAGATAGATAAATAGGTTTTTTTCCACCGAACTCAATTTTGAACTGATACATTGTAACACATTAAATTCAGATTATCTTTTACTTTTAATTTAAACTAAATAAATTATAGTTTAAAAAACTAAAAAACACCTTTTTATAGTTAATCGAACTAAATTGTAACTTAATCTTTTACTCACCAAATCTGGAAATGGGATCTGAAATTAGTCACCAGAGGCGGGATGGGATCTGGAAATGGGAAATCGTTAATCCTGATCAGGACAATGCAACAAAATTATTAAATTATTGTATTGTCATCCGTCCCGCACAAGTGAGCAACATTTCGAATTAATCTGATCTTTTAAAGTGGGTAAAAATTGAGTTCAAACATTCCGTTACATACAAGCGAAACTTATAAAAAGGTGTTACAGCTTTGGATAATTATTCTTATCACTAATATTAAAATTTTCTTTTATTTTTTGCTAAAAATTCCTACATTTATATTTGAGTTTTAGCTATATTTTCTTACATCATAATATTGCAGACATCTGTTAGTTGTTTCCGAAATATGTCATTTGTTTCGGAAGCACGCACATTTTTCATTATTATATTCTTCTTGATCACCATTGATTATTCCAAAATGTATTGTTTATGGGTAAAGACTCCAAATTCAGTGCCAGTTTATCTGATAAAATGTTCCTAACAATTGTTACGGTTTGCTTTACCCCTTGAACATCCTCCTGCCTATGCCACTACCTACGTACTTAAAAAACAATTATCTCTCCCAGCTTCTTTCTGTACGTTTGAATCTCTCCCAACATTTATAAAGCATCGTTTAGTAACTCCATTCTCGAGAACAGACATCGCGAGAAGCATCTATTAGGAAAAAAAGCATCACATTGAGTCGGATGTTGGAATCTGACATCTATTTCCGTCCACTTCGGCGCCAATTCCGTACACGCTTGCTTGCCTTACCCTGCTTCACATCTCATTAACTTGTGGTACCTAAACTAGTGCAACTCTCGGCCTCTTCTTGTTTCCTCACTTCGACGCCAGAGACTGGAGGCGCTAAGTCACGGCCTAGCAGGTATGCAGATGAGGCTGGCTGATAGGGACGTAAACTTTTACTTCAAGCTGTCGCTCCCCCGTGTTCACAGCGACAGCTGGAGAACTGCAGATAGTGAAGATTCTTTTTCTGGGTTAATTTTGGTCCGTGTCTGCACCACAGATAGGAAGGGTTAGAGGTGTTGTTCTACACGGTGATGTGTCTTCAGGGTTAAACCGCAGTGATAAGACTACTGTAAATAAAGTAACTATTTTTGTAATTTTCTGGCGTTGGATTTGGAATATCTTTCGAATCTAGGAGCAGTGAGAATTGTTTCTTTTTTGAAATGTTGATGGCAGGGGGATAGCGTCAATGTCAAGACAGTTTTCACGTTAATATATATGCAGAGAGGGTTCTGCTTAGAAACTCATAAGCCGCTCGTGATTTGAAAGACGAATTTTGAAGTCTTGTCAAGCCAAAGAGTAATGAATTTCTACTTTACCTTGATAACTGGCAGTTTTAAATAGATTTGGAGAGTAGCATTGGCCCCAAAACACGTGTTGTTTTTATAGAAAGGAAGGAGTACGTTTTTCACACGATACCTAAGTAGTCAAAAAGTTTTTTTTTTTGTAAGTTAGTATTTGCACTAAAAAAGACAGATTTGTTCAAAATATATCTTGCCACAATGTTTAAAAAGGAACGCTTACTATATTAAAAAAAACTACATGAACCAACAAAAAATAGCTAATACAGGTATTAGTTAATTTCCTACCTTTTGCCTTAAGTTTAAGAAATGATTGCAAAGCCACTTTGAATTGTAAATGAGCAGCGAATCCAGTAATATGTGACTCATTCGTATTTCAAATATAAATATTATTTCTTTTATTTTCATTGGGACTTCAATACTTGACATATATTCTTTAGCTTAAGAATTTGTAAGTACAATTGAATACTAATTTCAAACTACAAATAAGGCAAATTGTAAGTTATACCGATGTCTAAGTGACAATAATTAACTATTATATTGGTTTATTAGATTCTTTAATGAACATGATGCGGCATTTTGAATATTCCACTAGAGTAGTGAAATATTTTTTCAAAAACTTACACACACAATTGCTTAAATTAAATTTTGAACTATAATTAAATTTATGTGGAGGCAAACTAAAATTATAGGAATAATTATTGTGATAACATGATAAAAATGAAGAGTGTAACAAAATATATTCATAAAGTATGGATTTTCATAAAAGGGAAAGATTGTGAATTGTTGATAGTTTATGATTTAATACGTGACGTTCAAGAAGAAAGGACTATGGAAGAATATGTAAATTTGTCTAGATATCAAGAAATACTTTTGCAAGGCATATGAAGGTTTTTATTGCTAAACTGAAAGTATAGTTCATCATATTGAGATAGATTTCTAGCTTCTTAAGTTTCAAGGATCTCCTGAGCCATAGAAATTAGCTGAAATGAAGCCAAAATCTTAACTTCCTTGAGATGAATATTCCAGATTTCTCCTCATACAAAACAAAACAAAAAATATTGGAACAAATTTTTTATATAATATGAATCCACCTTTGAAATTTCTATACATTTATTTATTTCGATGCGTTTTCCTTTATGCAGAAAAAACACAGTACATCAAAAATACACTAATATAACTATTCTTATTACTATTAACGTTTGATGTTTTTATGAGAACGGTACTTTTTATCTTTTTATTTCATAAATCACCATAAAATAACTTCACAATAATTCCATCTGAATTTAAAAAATACGTAACGGGATTTAATAACAGAATACCCTTATTTGAATTGTTAAATATGGATTATTATTCCGATGTAGAAAACATTTTAACTTATTGTAAGAACTAATTTTAGGTAAGTGTTAAACAGTAAAGAAAAATCATGCGTTAAATAAAAATCATTTACTTCAAAATTGAATTTTCATACATTTTAATATAAAAACATTTTATTACTATGTGTAAAAAAGGGAATTCATTAATATAAAGGTACATACAGAGTGATATCTTTAGATTTAGATACAGCAGAAAGGATAGATCGCTTATTAAAATTTGCTCTAAATTAATATAACAAGTATATTAAGTCACAATTACTTTAATATATAAAGATATAAGGTTTTTAAAAAATAAGAAAAGAACTGGGTGCACTGATATTTATTCTAGAAATAATTAGAGGCCATAATTAAATATTTTTTATTTTATTATTTCTTTCAATATTATGTTAACATTGAAAAACAACATCGTAATGTGTTGCTCAAAAGTTAAAGACATGCAAAAAGTATTTGTTCTTGCTTCATACTGTAATTAAATAGAATAATAGTAAGCAGAAACATTTACGAAAAATGGTAAAAGTACAACACACCCTAAAAAAATTCTCTTTCTCTCATAAAAATATCTTATATTCTTTTCAAAATATTTTATACACCACACACACAGATGTATATACATATAGTAATTGTTACAATGTTTAATTGAATGTAATATCAATTAGTTGGGGATCACATTTAGCGCTAAAATTTTTTTGAATTCTGTTTCTTTACCCGCACATTATATATATATATACATAAATCTTGTATTAAGATTGAAATTTGACTCTCTAGAAACTAAAATATTCTCCTATATTTGGAAATTTTGTTATAAAAGTTATAAAGTCTATGAATAAGCAGGTATTATGTAGATTTTTTGATTTTAAGAAAGTGTGCATAAATTTTGGATCTCACTTTTTTAGCTGCTTTTTCTAAAATTAACTTCGATTGTTAACATCAAAAAAAAAATAAAAAGATGTTTTTTTTTTAAAAAATGCATACCCGAAAAATATTTTAGAAATAAAATCTGACTTTAAAACCAAAAATGGCCTCTGCAATTCATGTTTTCACTAGAATATCTTTTGAATCCAGAAAAAATTCTGTCATACTTTTTGATTTTTTCATAAACCAATAAATTTAGCTCATTTAATATGAATTTTGTTAAAGATTGAGCAATAAGGTACAAAGTTTTAAGCATCGAAATAATATTTTCTATAAATGTAATGCATTTTTTAAAAAATAGCATAAGTATGAGCATACAAATAATAAAAGCAAATTACTTTATTTTCTGAATCGTACAAATATCCTACAATCCCTCATATTGAAGATAAAGTATTATTTATTTTTCAAATTTAAATTTATCTTTTATCTAGTACTTTTAAAATTAAAAAATATATATATAAATCCCAAAATTCTATTAACCAAGCTATAAAATGAAACATATTGGTCACATTCACAAAAATAAGGTACACAAAATAAAGACCTACAAGCACAATGTATCTATATAAAACATAATGGCTCTGCAACCTAAACGTTTCAATCTCATTGGCAAAAATGAAAATTGCATACTGAAAATTCCCGTTGGAAGATTAAGCTTTAATTTTTAACATAAAATATATTCGCTTAAAATGTGTTCCCGCTTCAGATGGTTAAACTTCATTTCCCCAAGATGTTCATGTAGAATTTTCCCCATTTTAAAATCTTATGTTGAAGATCTAGACTTATGCTCATTGCTCCCTTTATTCATGCATTGCCAGAGTAAAAACGTAGAAAAGACACACAAACTACCCTAAAATAAACTCAGCTATTTCTTAATATCTAGGAGTCAACTATTTTATCTTTAATTATCACTGTTGCCTTATTTACACTAATAAATCCAACTCTTTTTTTACACGGTGTTTTTTTTTATATGATTTTGTAAACGAATGTAATGAATTTTTTTACACGAATTTTTTGTTCTAGCACGAATTCCAAAAAAAAGGGGATTCATATTCACTGGATGAAGACGATTTGAATGAGTTTAAGAGAATTTTTGATTATAAAGAAGTCGAAGGTGAAGCCCAGCTAATAACAGCTGATTTAATTCATGAGGGCTTAAAATTTACTACAAGTATGGAACAACATTTTATTACTCATTATCCTGACATAGAGTGTGCATTAAAATTTCTACATAATCTTGAGCAGCAAGATATCAAGAATTATATAACCAACTTGAGAAACCAAATGGACGGCCACTAATAAAACTTTGTAACAACCTAAAAACCAACAAATATCGTAAATAACGTACGAAATTTTTCATTTAAATCAAAATCGACATTTGTGCTAGACATATCTGACACATCTACTGATGATAGCATTTTTGATCCAGTTCATAATAAATATTCACGTTTGTTATCAAGTAGGTGATGAATAGCTGTTAGTAGTTTTATTCCTAAATTCTATTTGAATTTTTATATGTTGTGTGTTTATAGATTAAATTTTCACTATACACAGATTTTAATTTTTTTTTTTTTTTGGTAACAAAAATGAAGTGCTTTTGTTTTATAAATATGCAACGTGGTTTTATTACTATTTTTTTCACATGGTTTTTTGGGGGAAATATTTAAAAAATTTTCATCTTACATGATTTTTTAAAATTGCGGAACATGTCGCCAAAATTTACCATAAGCTGTATATATTTTTTACGTGATTTTTTTGCCCAGTTTTCTAAGGAACGTATCTACCGTGTAAAAAAAAGAGTTGTGTATTTTGTCAACTGTTGCTTTGTAAGTTCCGGATGTTTTGAGTCAATATTTCCAAACCGTAAATTGAAAGATTCATTTGATATCGAGGCTTTCCACTCAAATATATTTTGAATACATTTAAAATAATTTCTTAAATAACGAGTGTGCTGCATTAATAACAGCGATGAATACTTTGGAAAAAGTTTTTCTTGTGATTATTTTCTCTAATAAATACATCACTTAGTATAATAATGGAGCGAAGTAATGACAGAGCGTCGATTTATCATTTGGTTGAAGGTTAATGATGTTATATGGCCCCATGTGGTACAAAACATTAAACAGTACGTTTCAAATCCTAATAGAGTTTGGTCAATGGAGTGCCACCTCGGGTGTCTTCCTCTTCATTTGACCACAGCTAAAATTACGAGGCTCGTCACCAAGCCCTCGAGCTACTTCAAACTGCGATGTTAATAAAGCATTTATCAATCAATCCAATCTAAACAGAAAATGAAATTATGTTTGTTTATGTTGTTTTCAAACGACATATTTGTTAATGTTGTTTTCAATATTTACGTTTTTGTATAGCTCAAAGCATAATTACTATAAAATTCCGATGCGGTTTTGCTTTAAAATGTTCCTAGCATTCTATATTATTTCTTAGAAAAATATTTTTGAAAAATTGGCTTTATGAACGTCAAAAAACACTGCCCCACTAAATTACTAGTAACTTCATAATCATTCGCCATGGAACAAATTCCCACGCATCCCCTACCCACCCACGCAAATCTGTCTTCCTCCAAACCACAAGCCGAAGAGAATCTCTGATTCCCAGCGATTTCTTCGGTTACACACCACCAATGTGAAAAACAAGACAGAATGACTTCCCGTCCTCTCACAGGGCAATGGGTTCACTTGGAACTGTCATGGGGCATTATATACCTTCGTTTATTACATCATTCTCCTTCAAAAAGGAATTACGTGAGAGTAATGAAGTTTTTGCTCACAAATTATCACCAAATGAACCGAAGTTCCGGCCGTTCATCAAGGAAGTACTGAAATAAGAAACCTTTGTTTGACTGAAAAGAGATCAAATGAACGTTAAATGATCGCTTATATAAAAGGGAAGTTTTTTACCAAAGTAATGAATATGATGAATAAATTGAAAATACTACATAAATATTGAATTTTCATTGTATCTTAAATTGCGGTTTAAATTAATAGTTTTTGTAGGATACCAAATTTAATTGCCCAATCCACTTAAGATTTTTGATTCGAGTTGATTAAGTAGATGTAGTTTTTATTTATTTTTTCATTCCTAAAAGTGTTATTTTAAAAAGTAGTATCTATCGGGATTATTTAAGTTTCAATAGGAAATCTCGAAGATAAATAAATAAATTATTTGATTATTCCTAGAAACATTTCAATGCATAGATGATAATTTTTGAAGTATAGCTAACGTCTTTAACGCAAAATATTTTTCTAACATTTTGTTTCTCTTAATTCCTTGTCAAAAGCAATTAGGCTTTCTTGGATTATCTAGTTTTTTTCGTATACTTTGTGATTCAGAACATGTGTAATGCAGAAGTAGGTTCTATTTGTCCTTGCTTTTAGAAATCCTATATGTTTAATTGAATCGATAAGGGTATATTGTGTAAAAGTGATAACACAATATTCATTTGTAGAAAAAAATGTAAAGATGCTTACATAATGCTATAAAACAAACAATTTGCTTGATATACCCAATTCAAATACCCAACATGCATATAGTGATAAAAATAATAATTATAATCTTTAAACAGATAACTGAGAGTTACATCTGAGGCGGTGAATCAATCTCTAAATTTGTATATCAAGATCACTGAATCACTTGAGATCCACGAAGCAATTTAATGAGATTCTTAAGTTTTAATCTGAGAAAATTAAATCTTTACTCTCTTTTCTAGTAAGTTATTATAATAATTTATAACAATATCTTAAGATATACGACTACCCTAAAACTGCAAATTTTGCCAAAAATTGACAAATATTTTTTTTATGATTTTATTTTATGTGCCATCTTATTAGCTTCATAAAAATACCAAGTTTATCATTTTCCGTTCACTAGAACAAAAACTACATGTGTTTTAGTTAAAGCGTGTCATTACTTTGAGCAAGATATGTCATACTTTAAAACGTGTTTTACTCGAAATGTGATTTTTTGAAAATAATCAAATTGGTCAGTGATTGCTCAAAAAGTTTTGATAATAATTAAATGAAATTTTTTCTGTACGTTTTGTATAATAGTAGAATTGTTTTAACATTCAGATTTATCAATCACTGTCTTATTACAAATTTTACAGCCCTTTATGTGAATATAATCACTGTCTTTTTAAGCATTTTCATTTAGTAACTGAGATAAAGTGCTCTAGTTTTTGTAAAAACGAAAATATCTCTTATCCTGAAGGCCATTTTAAAATTGAATAATATAGCAACACATTAGATTGAAAAAATTTAAAATTTGTTCATAAACCTTTGGTGCAGAGTGGGCCGCGTTTATGCTATTTTTTGTCAATTTGTACTTATTTTTTCCCATATTAGTAATAATAATTTCTTTTTCTCTTCTTAATTTTAGCACATTTTTCTTAAAATGCACTAAACAAATCTAAAAATAACAAAAAAATCCCCATATCTCCTTTTTTTTTAAAAAAAAAGTTGTCGCAACCAGTCGGATACCTTAAGTGTTTGCTTTTAAAAAATTACCAACACCAATTCTTTCTAACAGTAGGAAAAAATTACCAAAAGAAGATTTCTTTTAAAATCATGTTATATATTACATATATTTGAACATTTATTTTAAATACTAATTATATATATTACTTATGTGTTGTTATTATTTAATGGTATTAGCAAAAAGTACACATTTCTGCATTATGTGTTTATTAATGTTTTAATCTGGCTTATTTACCAACAGAGGTTCAAAAGTGAAGGCGTGAGTGTGTGAGAAGTACATGGAACGAGTACGAGTACATCTATATAAATGAGTTGCGGGTGAACTCGTTCTCAAAGTCAGGATCATTCTTAATATTCCGGGTTCCAGGTTGCAAAAATTCAAATCCCTCTGGAATAAAGCTGACCACAAATCGGCGACAATGTCTAGTTGGACCACTGTTAGATTTTTAGGACTGAACGATATCCGTAAAAATTAAAAATGCATTTTATCGAAATCTAGTGGAAGTTCATAAAATATTTATGACGCATTTTTTCCCTTAAAAGTTTCTTTTTTCTCTCTTTTCGATTCTAGAATTAAAAGAAATTAATCCACCTCACAGATTCATCGTACATGGCTACCTAACACAGCCGGGCACTTTTTCAATTATAAAAATTTTCCAATCAAAAATTCTTGGCGGTTCGAACCGACATCGGAGAGGTCGTTAGTCGGTTCGTCGCTTGCTCTCACTCGAACTAATGTTTTTTAGTTAATTGCACTTCTCATTTGCAAAAAAGCTTTGCCATCTATTAGCACATTAGCATATTAATTTCACGGAGGTAATGAAATGAAAATTCGTGCATATTTATAGCATGCCCCTCGCGCAAATCGAAAAGCGAGGGAACCTAACAGAGTGAAATCAACACTAATTAGCTCGAGTAATGCGTTCCGCAGAAATTACACATACGCAAAATTTATAATCCCCTCAAAGACCATTGGTCAAAGCAGG
Organism: Trichonephila clavata; assembly: GCA_019973975.1. Classification (NCBI taxonomy): domain Eukaryota; kingdom Metazoa; phylum Arthropoda; class Arachnida; order Araneae; family Nephilidae; genus Trichonephila; species Trichonephila clavata. The sequence continues at coordinate 45,308 of BMAO01013275.1, read as the reverse complement.
GGTTGGGTTGACAAGCTCATATTTTATAGGTGGCTGAATTTGCGCAATGGAAGAAAAATTATCCTTTAGGACCAGAGCTACAAGAAGTACCTGAAATAATCACTTTCCTAAATTATGGAAGCAAAAGGTAGTCGATGATCTGGACGAGTCTTGAGGATCATTAGGAAAATGCAATTTCACTCTAATTAATGGAACTGGTACTTTTTTTATCTTCTTATTTTAAATGTATTTCCCCCAAGTTAAAAAATAACTTAGCTGCGCTCGAATTCCAGTAAGTCATTCATTTTCCGTAGAAACATTCAAAAAGTAACTTTAATCAGATTGTCTGAGAGAGAGAGAGAGGTAGAAAGCACTAGAAAGCACTTTTCAAGGTTCTGCAAGTGATAACAAGTTTCTATTCTTAGAAATGAGAATTTTATACATTGTATTTGCATGATAAGAAGCATGAACGAAAAACATGCATGAAGAGAAAAAGTCTGTCTAAAGATTTTTTTTTTTTTTTTTGTAATACTGTACACTGTCAGCCATCACTAAAAATGTCATTAATTTAATGAAATATATTTGAGGAAATTAGAGGGTTTAACATACGGGGGGGGGGAGATGTACGTAGTTGGGCGTAAAATCCCACACATTTACATATATTGGTTACAATCCCCCCCCCCCTGATTTAGCTCTTTATTTATAAACTTTAGACAAAAAAAAAACTTTTATGTATAAAAGTTATTTGACTTTGGAAATATTCAAAAATAAAAGTAAAGAAGAGGGATATTTGTGACTTATAACGGATGGTTTTGGAAGATATATAGAGTAGTTTTGGAGATATGAGAAATGTTAAGTGGGTATATTTTTCTCCATAGAATTCTGAAGCTACTATCTATCTAGAATTAACTACCACTCTCTCTAATAACAAATAACAAACTCTTTATTTACAACTACTAACTATTCAAACCTTATACTCTACTTATCTATATCACACCTTATACACCTCTCACACCTCATAACCTCACAAACTCTATTGAGACTCTCAAACGCTCCTGTCATACACATAACTCTACCACACTTTAGGGATGCACTTAACCAACACCGCTGTTGAAACAGCACCATCTTTTACCTTAACCAATTCTTTAAATAATTTTTTTTAAGAAAATAAAATAAATCTTTTATAAAATTCAAGTTAAATAAAAAAATTTTAAAAAATGTTCAGATAAGAACAAAGTATTGTGTACATCTGTAATTGAGAAGAGGTTTCAAAAAATTATTTATAATAGACTCATATATTTCTTCTTCAATAGATCGACAGCCCTGGGTGGGCCCTGGCCTTCTCCAGAAGTTTTCTACAGGCATCTCTACTCTTGGCAACTGTTTTCTAATTTTTGACCTTTAAAATATTTAGATCTTTTTCGACACAGTCAATCCATCTTAACGGGGTCTGCCCGGAGGTCTTTTTCTCATGGGCTTTGCCAGAAAGATTTTCTTGCAGCAACGATCTTCATTTTTTCTAACCAGATGACCAAATTATTTAAGTCTGGGTAATTTGACAAAATTTACAATATCAGGTTGTTTATAAAGAACCAAGAACGCAGTGAAAAATCTTTCTCTCAAAAATTCCCAAAGCTTCTTCATGAAGTAAAGTCAATGGCCAAGTCTCTGATGCATAAGTCAGGACAGATTCATTTCTTTAACAAATGCCAAAAGAGAGCTTGGAAAAAATTTGAGCGAACATTCAGCCCTCCCTTTCCCTACACACAAATAAACCATTGTTGTTGGAAACACAAGATTGTAAAAGAAAAGCAGATAAATATAAAGTAAAAAAATAAAGTTATCATTAACCTACAGTCATTTTTTATATGAATAAATAAATTAGTTTAAGCTCGCTTCTTAACCCTTCTTTGCATGATGATGACAATTTCCATCATAGCATTTAGTGAACTAAAAATTATACTCAAAACAGGTGAACTGTAAATTGGTTGTTGCTAGCAATTTTTTCAATGACTATTGCGTAATAAGGAACGTAATTGTCAAAAAAAAAATCAAATATATCATAATCATTATAGCGGGTTTGAGCTTGTCGTTACGCTGTCTGTTGTGGTTGGGAAAAAAGGTGCGATTTCTTGAATATTTTTTTGTAACAAATATGGGTTTTTTTGCTAATAATGAGGGCGAAAAAGGTTTGTTTTTTGTGTTTCTGTTATTTTCTGTGCAATTTATATCGAATACCGCAAGTAATCTTCCCAAAACCTTGTAACAGAAATTTACATCACTATGCAGTTGTTTCACATCTAATGTACTATGAAAATGTTTTTCACTACATGTTTATTTTTATGTGTTACTTTTGTGGAGAAATTTTTAAGAGTTGAAGAGAGAAGAAAAAATTGAAGATTACTTGGACCAGTTAGAAGGCTATCAGAAGATGGATTTGATGACGAAAATTTTGACTACAACTACCACGATGCAGATGAAATTAGAATAATAATAGTTGTTTAACATGTAAATTTGAACGATGATGGATATTTCCATCATACAGGTTTTTAATTATTTTATATTATACATTTATACTAGAATTTTTTTAAACAATTTTCCTTTAATCTAGAGCAGGGGTACTCAACCTTTTTTCCCACCGGACCACATAGATATAACAGGCATTTCACGCGGGCCGCACCATGAAGGATAATGAAGAAGAAAACACTATAAGACCAAAGCAACATTGGACAAAGCAAAATTAATCAAAATATTAAAACTTATTTTTTTTTACCTTTACTTTAATACTATGTATATTAACCTTTCTACCAAACACACACAAAAAATATTTACCTCTATGCAATTTTTATGAGTTATGGGGGAGTTTCAATTTTCTTTCAACCATGGCCAAGCCTATTGTTTACTTTTTATTATTCAAAATTGATAAAAATGAATTGATTTATTTCTCAAAATTGAAAGCCAATTAATAGCAAATTTGATAGATTTGATTACTTGATTTATAGAAATCCCTGCTAAATTTTTAATACATTGTTCTAAAATAATTGAATTTCTTAGGGAAATGGGCCATGATCGGGCCACTCAGAAAAGGCTGGCGGGCCGCAAGTTGAATATCACTGATCTAGTGCATAAATTATATAGCACCCTGATTCATTACACAAAAAAGAAAAGAATCATGCAAAGAAGGGTTAAAGTATTTAAAATTGAGGAAAAGGCTCTTGAATGTATATTATACAGTCGACTCTCGATAATACGAACCTCTCAATAATTCGAAGTATATGCTCAGTCCCTAGAAAAACTCTTGATATTTCGAACTAAAAGAATACATTTTGGTGTACTTAATAATTCGAAGTGAAATCTGTGGCTGGCCAGACTACAACACGCAATAAAATTCGAAGTTATCTTATAAAACTCTCGACAATTCGAACACTATCATGTACAGTCCTGTATTAAACAGGTTAGAGATTATAAGTTTTGTGTGGTATTGTCTTTGCGTGTCTGCCCTGTAACGTAGTCCCTTTAATGACCATCTGTCTGCTCCCCCTTCTTAGTATTTTCCGGATCATCAGGCAAAAATACACTTTTGTTGCTTTCCTTCTTCAAGTGGACAATAGACCAACCGCACCTGTTGTCAGCTGTACATTTCTTTCGCTTAACACGTGACCTTGCTACACATGTGTTCAGAAAGGATGGTCTGCTATTGTGAAGAAGAGATGCGCGTAGGATTGTGTATGAATATATTGAATATATTCTTTTAATACAGGACTTTTAACTTCTGTAAAATATTTATACTGTATAATATGTACTTTTTAAAAATACTTTGAAATAGTTTTATACATATGTACAATTGTTGTTTTATTACATAGTTTCAAATTTAAATGTGTTAAAAATTTCTTTTCATGTATTTTAGAAGTTTTTTTCTTCCCTTTTGATAATTCGAAGTTTTTGATTGGTCCTTTCAACTTCGAATTATCGAGAGTAGACTGTATATAAAAATATAATTAAAAGTGAGTGTTAATTAACGTTTAACTTTGAAGCAACACGAGGGTTACTGCCGACGGACCTTGCAAACCACGTCCAATATAAACACAATTATAAACCACGTCCAAGTGATGAAGATGACACATGAGCCGGTACCTCCCTCTCAAAACTTCAATACCACACTAATGGAGGACTTTGAGCCTCGGTGGCACCATGTTTAGAACCCGTGACACGACAATGCCGACCATGAGTTCACGATCATGATTACTTTGCAATGGAGACCACAAAAATATAGGAGAGAGAATTCTAACTTCAATTTGATTATTATAAGTGATCCAGTTGTAGCAATAAACTACACAGTCCTGCAGAACGTCCCCTAAAATCCGTCTAGTATCTAAGTCTTCATGGATAATTTTTGAGATTGGAATATTATCTCAGGTACCCTCTTGTCACTTGATCATATTTCAAAATTACGAGGTCCCTCGCCATGTTTTTTCGAAGTGCGACTAAAATAAACAATCAATCACACAAAATGAACAAGAAAGAGTCAAATAATATAACTAAATTGTACTTTTTATTTAATTAATTAACTCACAGATTCTCCTTTTGGAAAGAATGACAAAGTGTGCTAAGTGAAATGATAAAAATTAAAAAAACCGTAAATTTTCAAAAACAAAAATATATGTAGCTACTAAGAATTTGCAAAGCAAAAAAAACAAAACAACAAAAAAAAAACCCCTTTTATTTTAAAAATTTGAATTTGGCGCACATTCTAAATTATACATTTGTTAACTGTATTGGTATTTGGTAAGATTAGCGCTGTAAAAGAGGAAGCATAATTATTACAATATTAACCCCTTAATCGGTCAATTTTTTTTCTTTGCCCAAATGCCTTAAAAAAGACACATTTTTTATTGCATGTAACTAAGCATAAGACTTAATAGAATGAGAAAATGTTTATTTTATTTTAAGTTTCCATTTTAAGGTCATCAAGCTATTTTTTATTTTATAATTGTGGAACTCAAAAATCCCAAAGTATTTGCTTTTTATAGGGACAATCAGCATGCTATAAAGACTGTTTGATATATCTTAAAAGAATCTCTCTCATACTTGAAAAAAAATTTATCTCCGTACCTGTTTTTCAAACGGTCACACACACACAATTTGAAACATGGTGTCATACTGAGTCTTACATTGCAATTGAGACAGGGATAATATCCACTTTATTCGGATTATCTTTCCATTTTCATTTCTTCTCAAGCAACAAACTACACATTGCCGTTTCTTCATCGAAAATTTTCAAGAATCTACCTTCCTGGTTTCAAAGAAAAATTCCAGCCTTCATCACAAGGAAAATCCCCGGATGAGAAGCATTTCATTACCAAGGTCAAACTGCATCTATTAAAAATAATAGAAAAATTTAATCTCACTAAAAAAAATGAAAAATACGAGCAAATCAAAAATAAAAAGTAGAAAGTATCAGTGCCCGTACAGCGTACGGGCAAACCAGTTGCGGTCAAATTTCGGTAGCCCGTATAGCGTACGGGCAAACCAGTTAAGGGTTTAACCTATTCTCACGACTACAGTTATATCTGAGCCCGTTATCTTAAGGCTTGTAGAAGCAGATTTGATAGAAAACAACTAAATACTAAATGTGTAAACTCAAACAACAATGAAACGCCTAAAATATGTTATTGCACAAAAATTCATTTATTTTTCATTTTTATTTTCAAAACATTATCTAATATACATTCATAATCTTATTGTGTTTTCTTCAATAATTAGTCAAGTAAATGCTCAAAAATAAAAAATGCAAATCTAAATGAAAATAAAAACTACTTACTGAGCACTCACTCCTATTGTAAAACACTAAGCAAAAATGATTTTATGAAAAGCTATTGAATTTTATTATTTTAATTTAGACGTACATTTTGAATAAATTTGGTTACAAAAAATTAAAAGTTGAATATATTTTTCTTAAAATTAATAACTAAAATTCATTTAATAACTACCATCATTTAATTTCATTGCACTATTTTTTATGCATTATTAAATAACTAATTAAAATAGTAAAAAAATATTTTGGGCTGTTTTTTATTAATAACTACTTAAACTTTTTAAAGGAAATATAAAACAGTACAGTTCATTAGTATTCACTTCATCATGTTTTAAATAACTAAATGTTAAATATATATACTTAATCCCTTATGCTATGAAATTCCAAAAAAAAAAAAAAATTGTTCAAAGTGACGCATAAAATTTAATAAAAGAGAAAATCTAAAATATAGTAAAATAGAAAAAGAAAAAGATTGAAGAATAAGATGTGCAATGTAATTTAACACAAATTTTTTCTTAAAAGTCTCTTGACCCTTAACTAGTTTTCTGTTCAAATATTGGAAATACAAAGAACCTATTCGTTATATGTAATCCAGTAAGATACAATGCTGAATATTTTCTTTGGGCGATCGTATTTCATACATTTGATCGTCTACATTGAATGGTACTAAAACATCTGCACACTTAATTTACCAACAGTTTGATCTGAAGTCTCAACTTAATGTATTTTACTAATGGACAAGCAAACCAACTTCCATGAACAAAGCCAATTTTCTGAAAAATCAAACAGTTAATAGAACAAATCGAATTGCTTGTTTATTCTGAACTTTAACAATAAGCAACAGAACATCTAAACTTTAACAACCGAACGCACCGACCTTTCGTCTTGTTTACCAACACAGACTTCCCCTAAGAAGGGAACTCAACTCTTTCTCGGCCAAGACGAAGATGTCCCGGTGGAATCGAATCGCCTGAAGCACCCCCTTGAAACCCCTCTTTTGTGTACACAGTCCCCCATCCGGAAACAGAATGAAAAAATAATAAACTCTACCCAAGTCTACATATCTTCATAAGCCTCTTTAAGCAAGGACAACGATGTCCTTATAGTGATCCCCTACCTGTCGGTCTGTCTATGACTGCCATAGGCGGCGCCGGCCTAACCGGCGCCTATAGGATCCCACCACCCCCTGCAGTCAATGCTCATTAACTTCTGGAATGTTAAGAGCTGTTTTAGGATGTTCAAGTTACGTGTTAGCGGAACTACATCGAGTTTTAAACCCTCCGCACCCTTCTTATCTAACTGAAAATTTGTCTTTCTAAGGCAGACCCCCCTACCCATGACAGTAGGGCCTTTAAAAAAAAGTCTCACGGAAAAAGAGTCTAGGGTGGTATTGTTTTGATTCTTAATGAGCTTTCGGTTGAAGTTTTTCTTTACGTTTGCTTTTTTTTTCTTCTTGTTCTACCTTTTCCTTTTCTTACGTTTTTAACAAAGGGTGAGGTGTTACTTGCCGATTTTTAGTATAACTTTAGTCTAACTTAAAAAACAACTACTTAAATAACTAAATAAATTTTTAACAAATGCATAATAGCTTCAAAATAGCACTTTATTGTATCCCTTAAATAAGAATTTGTGCCTAAAGTGTCAAAACAATGTTTCAACGAACTACCATTCAGTAATACTTTGTAAATTATTTTATTTCCTAGATATAAAACTGAAATTTCCTGAAATAATTTTTAGATTTTTATAGAAATTTTAAATTATATACTTTAATGCAATAAAATTTTGTGTACTTAAATTTAAATGTTTCAGTGAAGAAATTTTTAAAATTTTTTTAAGCATTCACATATTAGACTACACAGGAGGGGGAGTTGGAGTTCAACTCCCCCCCCCCTTCGATCAACATTCTTTTAATTTTTACCGTAGAGATTACCCGTCTACGTGTTTTTTAGAATGTAACTCCCTTCCTTAAAAGCACACACGCATATATGTAACGAAAATTCTTTATTATTTATTTATGTTTTTAATTTAGAGCAGATTTAATGTATGGCAACATAATAAAACATTATTTTCTTTAATTATTTTAATAAGATATTGATTGAAAAACAATACATTAAATTTTTTATTCGATTTGATACAGTGACAAATTAGTGTAATAAATTTTACGATGAATAAATTCATAACTGTTAATTGCAAATATAAAGAAGCAGAAATGACTACATCTAGCATAATACGTTGAAATGTTTACCAGTTTCAAATATCCTTTGAATATTTTTTGAACTCCCTTTACGAAGATTGCTCCATCTAATGTATCGCTCTGGGTAGTATGCATATATGATATCGATTTTAAAACGATACGCCATCGATACGAAATATATTCCATAGTACTATTTCTCTTGTAGTATGATCAAAGCTACTATATTTAAGTATATTTTAAGCCCTATTTTTACGATAGCCTATTTTTTATGTCGTATACTAAAAGAGGAAATCTATGGGAATCGAAATTTTGGTCTATTTCAAATGAGTCCTTATTGGCCGAAACAGAAATGCCTACTTGCATACAAATCACTTTATGAAGCCAAAAAATTTGAAATCCAATTTCGTATTCAGAATCTTTGTTCCAATAGAACTGTACCAAGGGATAGGGTAATCTTTCGATTCCTGCATTGTTCCTGAACCTCTATTGCTTTCTACTGCAAAAGAAACGCATTGTACTCGCCAATTCTCTTTGAAATAGTCTTTGAATTCTTTAGATATGCCCTAAAATCTATACAGTCATTTTCAAGGAACAAGTTATTCATAGAGACGAATAAATTTTATAATATTAATTTACGATCTCTGAATCAGTTATAAAAAGTTCATGATAATGAATATACAAGATTTTCAAACTAAGCTATTGAAAACAATAGTCACAAATGTTATAAAAATATAAATCGTATTAATTTGTATTTTATAATATTTTTTCCTCAAAGGTTAGAAAACTTCATGTCAGCATATATTTATAAACAAAATCATCAATATATAAAATCCAGAAGCATTAAAATTAGTTTTAGTCATTTTAGTTAATTCTCTTTAGTGGGGTTACTATTCATTTTAAGACTAGCAATATTAAATTGCATATTCTTGATCTAAAATGTTTCGGAAAATACTGGCTTCAAATTTTCTGTGTTCCTTCTAATATTCGTATAATAATTAATAAAATGTATTTTGAAATTAGTTTTCAAAAGTTCTCACCAGAAGTAAAATTTATAATCATTAACAGATTACATATTTCTAAGGTTTGAGTGACTGAAAAAAAGGAGGCTAATCTTATGTTATAAGACTCATTTCTCTACAAATTTTATTGTAAAAATTATAAACAAGTAAATAATAGACACTGATTATATATATAAACAGTGCAAACTATTTTAAAGAGGAAAAACTCTTCCCAGGTCACTTATGAAATGAAACAATTTTTCCCACATTAATTAATGCAAAATGTAGCTATACATTCCATGTCGGACAAAAAATATTCAAAAAATAAGTGCGAATCAAATTTACCTTTACCACTACAGTTAAAAAAACCAACCAGGCATGTGCAATTGGTTTGTAGAAAATGGATTTAAAGGATAGCAATAAAATGGAAATAATTATTGTATATTATTTATATTACATAACTAATTCTTTTTTATAAGGATTTTCTTGAGACCCTGCCATCGTTTCAAAATTCGATAAAAATGAAAAAATAGAATTAAATAAATGTTAGCAGTAAATAAATTTGCAGCCACTGTTTAAATAAGGTTATAGCTCTCAGGGTATGATACAATTATTCCCATATTCTTAGCGTTTTTCTTGTTTCGCCAGAAGATTGCGGATTCGTTGTTGCCTTCTGCTCGTCAGACAAACTCTCCTTTACAACTTCCTGCTGAGAAACTCAATACAAATCGAGGAGTGCTTTGGTTTAAATTATTCCTCTTTTCATGTGTGAAAAGTGTCTCTTATAAACATTCTCACATTGTCCAACTGGTTGCAACATAATCCTTTAAGTTTGGCTCACTACTACATTTCTTCTTTTCCCTTTTAGTTTTAAACTGTCGTGTTGATGTCGAGCTTGACACTGTGAAATTCCAGTCAAATGGGTTGCATATCATCTCTTTTTTCCTCAGGTTGCTAACTTTCATTTGCTGTGTCTTTGCATACAGTACCGAGTGTTCCCTTCTCATTACTTCAACATGACCTAAGCTTCCTTTTAATTGTTTTCAAAACTTAAACAACGAAAAAGAGGCTTCGATGTCATATTTTTACCAAGCATTTATATTCTTTATGCATTGCACCAAAAAAGAGTGGCCAAAAAGTTACGCACATTATGTGAAATGCAGCCGATCGTTGGAACACGTTGAGTACAATATAAGCAAAGGAAGATACAATAGACGTGCATTTACTTCTACCGGAGAAATCAGTGTGTAAATCAACAGAGATTACCGGGCCACCAGCCAACTGAAGCAGTTTCAATAGATAGACGATTTTATGAGTGATATGATGATTGGACTGAGAAGGACAGGTTAGTCCACATGCTAAATATCAACTGAAGCATATGAAAACTCGTTTACGGTGCACCGACTATAAAAAAAACTGATGGAACAAGGAAATGTGGCATGTTTCCTTATAGTGCCGGTGTAGTCAAAATGAAATCAGTACGAGTCACTCTATGCAACCACTGATAAGGGGTGGCGACACTTCTTCTTTTTCTCGCCAATTTGCAGCATTGATAGGGCATCCTTGATGCTCCCGTGTCAACCAGAGCCATTACCGGCCGAATGGTTGCTAATGTCCTGCATTCGTGACATCTACTAAGAGGATTGTACTTTGTTCACAGTACAGACGATGATCCCGTTTGCATCGCAGCCGAGAAAGTAACCTGCTCAACAGAATGGCGTAGTTTCATGTTCTCAGACGATTCAAGCTTCTGTTTGTACAATGATAGTTGCCGTCTACGACGGGATGACAGATTCAATCCAACCGCATCTGCAGAAAGCCGCACCGTGATTTGAGGCGTCATAATGTACAATAACAAGTCACAGTGGTTCGTATTCAAAGCACTAGGACATCCCAACTATACGTGGAGGATATGTAACAGCAGTCGGTGATACTTTTCCTTTGGTGTGGGGTGGAAGAATTCTCAATGCCCTTCACCAGCAAGATAACACCCAATCGCATCATCCAACGTGGCCTACAAGATACCCTAAAATATTTTCCTAGCCATCAATCTCTCTTAATTTCTCACCAATCGAACCCATATAGGACTTGATTGGATACCATTGAGTACCTGTCACCGTATAGAAGACAAAAACTATGGCAAATGATTGACAAAGTATAAGAACTATCTCGCTGAGGGCCACCCGTATTCTTGTTACTTCGTGTTTCTCCTGGTGGTCTTGAAATCAATATATCTGATGATTTTCTCACTTCTGTGTGTTGAGAGTATTATTTCAAAATAAACATCAATTATTGTTCGTTTCTGTCTTTCTCTCTCTACCGAGTTTTTTCACATTCTGGGCACTTCTTCTCGGTGTCGTACTTTCAACGCCCCGTTGTGTGTATGCGGAATCAACATAAAACAAAAATTTTAAGTATTAAAAGTGCTAGTATCAAATATATCATAAGGAGTTTAAATTTTGAAAACTAGAGCCTGGAAAGAGGACATGAGACCCATTAAGCAACCGTTCAGTGGCGCACACAGGGGGTGGCATGGGTCCGGGCACCCCCAAGAACTTAATTTTTTTATTGGTGATAATCCTATGTATATAATACGTAAAATGTTATTAAGTACTTGTAATTAACAATTTATTTTATTAATTAATGCTAATTATTAATTAAATAATTTATTTTTATTGTTTTTTGCTCCAAAAATCGACAAAATCAAAAGAATGTGTTTGGTGGCGTTTAGAGGTATGATACGAGAATGGTAGATTTACAACCCCCCCCCCCCCCTGAAAACTTTTTGTGTGTGCCTCTGAGATCGTTACATATATTATGCTCATTCTTTATGGTTATCTAAGGTCACAATGACAAAGAAACAAAGGAAAGAAAATTGTAAACAAAAATATTGTAAAATAGTAAAGGACAAATAACCACTTAAAATTCTTTTCAGTCACGCTTAAATCGGAAATGACACTTAACACAGATGGTCAACTAGTCAACATAACACCTGCAAAGAATAAAATATTTAGATTTTTCCAATAGTTGCTTTGAAATTTCCTTCGGTTTTTGTTATAAAAAAAATAGGGTCCAAAGATGGGATCAGCAGTCAGTGGGAATTTTCTTATATACATTAAATTATAAATGATATTTCACTTTTAATTTAAATAGAATTTATCACAATGCATCTTTAGAAAAATATTGACTGATTAATTTATTTACCCCAGCTACAGAAACCACAATAACAATAGTATTAAAACTTATCTCAAAATAAGTTTTTTTACCACTCAATGTACTAAATTGCTTTAAATTTAAATTAGAATTTTGTCAAGTTTTAACGGCTGTAATCTCTTTCAATTCGTGTATTTTTTATTAATCCAATTTATATATGTAAATGAAATATTTAGTTAATAACAAATTCTGACGAGGATATTTCTTACAGATTAAAAGTCAATTATTCATTCATTTATCACTGAATTAATGTTTGTTATTATTATAGTTTAACCTTTCATATGTCTTTCTTTGAGAAAAAAAGATTATTAATAATTCAGTTCTTTTTCCTCTTATATGAATCATATAAAACCATTTAAAACTAAATTATGACAATTTTTTATTTTATTTAAATTATTTCAATAAAATTACTATTTCTATACTTCTTTCCACAATTATTGATGCTACTAAAGTAATCAATCATTGTTGAATCTAATACATTTATATTAGTGTTCATTGGCAATTTCTTTATATGATATTCCATTCCTTTAACTCTTTAACTGGTTATTTCTTCCAGATATTAGTATCTTGAAAAATAATGTTTAAAATTCTTTTTTTTTAAATATAATGATGCAGAATATACAACTTGTAATATCGCAGATTTTTTCCTATGATTATCTTAAATCGAATGCTTTTTAAAAATATTTTAATTTTTATCATTATATAGATGAGAGAATCAAGTCTTGCTCTGATAATAAAAACGCATTACAAAAACAACCCATTTAATTTAATAATGTAATTTTTATATCATTGTATAAGCCAGTTTTTGTTTGCTTTTTTTTGTATACATGTATATGGCACGAATACTCCTTTAAGAGTGACTCGGGGGGACCTTTATAAGAAAGGCGCCATTTTTTACCGAAATGGCGTCGATTGAAGAAAAAGTTCAAAGTGTGGTTTTTTTTGGGAAGGGGGGGGGGGGTTCACGAAATAAAATCACCAATTAATTGATATTCAGCCGAAATTTTAACGTTGTTGGGAAGGCAAACCTCCTGTGGCAAAAAATCAATAAAGTGAGACGGTATGAAATGTTTAAAGAAATAGGCATCGTAAAGGATCTTCCAAGAAGTGATAAGCCTGGTGTGTGTGAAGTAACTATTGAACACATTCGGCAATCGTTTCACTATCTCAAACAAGTTTGATAAGAGTTCATCATAAAATGTTTAGATTGCATGCTTATGAAGTACAAAATATTTTAGTGAACACTTGGCAGGAACTGGAATACCGCTTAGACATTCTCCGATCTACCAAAGAAACACACGTTGAAATTTTCTGAGGTAAATGGTCTTATAAAAAAATTCCTAATGTTACTTGCAATATAATGCCAAAACATATGTATTATTATAATAGTTTGAGCACACAAAATAAATTTAATATGCAGGCCAAAACTTTTGGTTTACCCTATATTTTTTAATAAGTAATTGCTTTCTCCAGTAGGGCACTCAAAAATTTTTCAAGGGGGGTGTCCAAGGTTGAAAGTTCCTCTACTCGTAATCATACCTCAAGACAACACCAATTGATTCTTCTGATTTTGTCAACAAAAAACAGTAAAAAATAAATTATTGAATTAATGATTAGCATTAATTAATAAAATAAATTGTTAATAGCAAGTAACTTAATTAAATTTTGCGTTATATGTATAGGATTATCATCAATCGAAAAAAACTCAAGGGCTTTGGTTGGGATCCGGACCCCTAGGCATCCCCCCCCCCTCCTTTTGTGCGCCACTGGCTCTCTCTCATTGTTTAAAATCTGTTTCAGCAAGGTTATGTAAGCATATTAGCTTCAAACACCTCTTGCAGTCTTTTCGTTATTTTAAGACAGTTCAACTAAAAATATACTTCAATTTATTTTACAATTGAAAAAGTTTTGGTAATTTGTTGCAGAATATATATTTTAAAATCTTTTAATGCGTAATAAATTTAAGAGTTAATAAATATTTTTAAGAGATGTGTTCTTCCGATTTAACAGATTTAACGAACAAATATGTCAAATTGCAGAACACGCAACGAAGTCTTCAGCTTGAGTTCGGTCACATGCCTCGCTTGCGTAAACGTTTATCTCTTTTACTGAACAAACAGCTCAATGATATCTAAAAGACCTAAATACATCAGCCCATGAAGGAATATCAAATTGCTATCCACCCGGACCTATAATAGTTTTTCTAACAAGCGTCACATAGTCCCCAAAAGACACCAGCGGCACCTACGGGAGTACCTAGTACCAAATTATCCGTCCCTAAAAATACAATAAAACGTTTATGACGGTCCTTAACGTTGTTGCTGCAGTTGCCTACAATGGCGTTTAACCTTCCAAAGCACACTGTTGGAAGAAGGTGACAAATCCTAATAAAAGCCGGCTTTCTCTCTCACAATGCCCTACCTTGAAATATGTATGAAGTCCTGTCCTCCTACTTTATGACGTCATCAAGAATGGACCATTCAAGAGGTTTCTTTATGGTTATTCTACCTCGCGTCTCTGCCCTGTCCCTTAATCGGTGAAAACTCTCGTGTCCCAAAGGAATCACACATCAAGTGAGCCTGAGGGTCGTGTTCTGCGAGAAGTTTCGTGCTCGGAAGAAAAGGGAGGTTGAGAACAAGATAGTTTGTTATTGTTTTATGTGAACTCACTTGTGTTTTTTTCGAGCAAATGTGCCGTTATAAATTGTATTTTTTCTTGACGTTTTGGAACAGAAACTCTAATATAGTGAGTTCAATGGTTTTACTTCACTCTTACTTATTTTTTCAATGCTTACGGTGGTTCAATGTTTAAAAAAAAGAAAAGAAAAAGAACTGGTTATACTTGAGACTTATGTGTTGTAAGACTTATGCCTCTTAAAGCTATAAAATGTTCGTCTGATAAATAAGAAACACGACTGATGACAAAAAGAGCGATTCACACACACACATAAACACATACATATACACTTTAAATTCTGATTGTTTGAAAGAGATAATTGAAAAGGCAAATAAGAAATGTCAACTGAACAACTGTCCTTCATTATCATATATATAAGAAACGATGGTAACCTTAGAAATGTAATGTCCTATTTCTAGAGTTATGTTACTTGCAGGGCGTAGCTACTGCCGTATCAATGATACGGGGCCCCAAAATCACAGGAGTCTCAACAAATGAAGTATTTTTGACATTTTCAAATAAGTTTTATTAATGCGATCATTTTTATTTTTTAAAAAGGGCCCTCTAAAAAGAATTTGGATACAGGGTCCGCTCAGGACTAGCTGTGCTTGGGGTTACTTCGTTTATTTATCCTTAAAAGTAAAGAAGAATTTGCTATTAAAAATAACAGTAAAATGGATAAAAATAGTGTACCTAATCATGTAGACCTAATTGCATCTGATAACATATATAAATATGCAAGTTTAAGGCAAACTTTTTTAGATTCTTTCTGTTACATCTATATATATATAAAAATGAATGTTTATATATATGACTTCGCTTCACTCCAACACCGTTCAACCGATCACTATAAAAATTGGCATGTATATGTATTTTTGAGAAGGTTTTTGTGCTATCCTCTTTGTCTCAGCTCCCCATTAGGTGGCGCTACAGCATATCAACTTCTGCATCATTCAATCAAGTGCCTAGTTGCCAACGTGGTCGCCAAAAATGATGCCGGCTTGGCTCTATCGCCAACATTTCGCTATGTTTTTATTAGGTCGCCATTATAATGTAAGGAACGACGTTGCTTCCCAATATTACAATTTTAACATAAAATAAATACAACAGAAAATAATATTAACGTATTACACATCCAGATATAAATTATTTACACTGTTTTAAGTGTTCATTACACAATATTTGTAACAACGTGTTATTTTTTCTGAGCAGAGAGCAGCTTAGGAAGATGTTTTCAAAAATCGACCTACAAGAGAGTTACGGGGCATTATAAATAAAAGAAAAAATCCTTTTTATCAGTTTTTATATCTACAGACTTAAAATTTAACTTATGTGTTTTTTTAGTTCAGCTGAGATATGATAAAAAAAAACTTTTTTTTGCTTAATTGCAATACATGTAAAATTAACTCATAAAAACTTCTTTATCCTTCAATCTGTATTATTTAGTTTTTCAATTCCCCCGTGCAAAGAACGGTATACCAGCTAGTTTAATATATTGATACAAAAGAATTAAATATTTGCCATAACTAAATTATTATTTAATTCCTTTTCCAGATTCGTAATATTTTATTACGATATCTGAAGAAATTAATCATAAGAAATATAATTACGTTACCAGTAATGAAACAAATAAAAAAGGTCAATATAAATTTTCGTTTTAATTATACCTGTAACATGTCATAAACACCGAAATATGAGATCAATCCCATCATCAGCATATTTTTCTCTCATTGCAACTCTCCGGTGTC
Organism: Trichonephila clavata; assembly: GCA_019973975.1. NCBI lineage: Eukaryota > Metazoa > Arthropoda > Arachnida > Araneae > Nephilidae > Trichonephila > Trichonephila clavata. The sequence continues at coordinate 28,685 of BMAO01013275.1, read as the reverse complement.
GTTTCCAATATAGGAGGTTAGCACGTGCAGCTTCCCCTCACCCCTAATTTGTTCCTCCTTGTTGAAAGCTTTGATACTGTTTGCAAAGGGGGACATTTTCAGATTTCTTTTATGCTCGATCTGAATGGAGCGAGCCAAAGGTTCTGCAGTAGCACGTGTCAGTCTAGGGTCCCAGAGTCATTTGATTATACCTAATTCTCTCCATGCCATGTTTGACAGGTCATTCTCATATCATGTTTGTAGAGAACAACCTTTAATAAATTTTGAAAATGAGATAAATTTCTTAAATGCGTTTGTCTTCGCTTTGGTCTACGGATGCATAATATCACAAATCACGAAAATGTAATAAGATATTTAATTTCGGATTAATTAAATAAACCAAAGTCGAAAGTTTCTTTTGAATTCATATATTTTGAATATATATTTTATTTATGCTAATAGAAACATTTTTGTCTTTTTTTAAAAGAAAAAAAAAAGGTGAGGGGAATATTTTTTCGATTTTCTTTCAAAGATTAATTTCAGTTTATTTGGAATAAACTTGTCTTTCTCTTTGTCCTTTTTCACGCACGTACTGGCCAATAGCTTGCAATTGGGCAAAAATAACTCATTACTCAGTAAATCTTATAATTCAAAGCTGCAATTGAGAGATAAGGATGATATACGAGCAAGTTTTACATCATCTTCTTAATTATGACGCAATGTAAGGGCTATAAAATCCATTGGTATTAAATATACAGCAGCCCATATTATTTCGCCCGACAGTCTAGGACAAGGGTGACCAACCCGTGGCACGCGTGACTCAGTGGAGTTGTAACAGTGGCACGCGAAGACTTACTGAAAATTTTTTAAATGTTTGAAAAGATAATAAAAAAACATTTTTTTAAATAATTTTATTGAAGTGGGGTTGTCTCAGACAAAAACCTCAAAATTTGGATCAAAATGAATAAATTTTTTCTACTATGAACATAATAAAATAAATATCACTCAAAGCTAGCTGATGTGCCGCACTAATACCCTAATTTTGTAGGCATCTGTAAGAGCTAATCCTAATATAGATGAGTCACATTAAGTAAATACTGAGCGTTTAATAATAATTTTGAATCAAATTCTTCAAGTTACTCTTATTTATTTTATACCTAACCTATTGATTGAACTTATGAAATGTTTAGCAACAATAAAACTAAGTTTGCACTTTCGTCTTATTTATTGTACAATTTTTTTAATTTCAACTACTTAGACTAAATTAAAAAGACAGCATAGACACACACACACAGCATTGAAAAATGCGCTGTTTGCGTAAAGATTCCATTATAAGCTTATAAGTTAAATTTTTTCACTTTTCTACATTTGTTTGTTGGAAATGGTGGAAGTGGCACTTTTAATTATTTTTTTTATCAAATAGTGGCACTTTCCAAAAAGGGTGGTCGCCCCTGGTCTAGGCTGAAAAAGGATTTTGAATCTCAATCTTTTTCACCAAGTAATTGAGTCACCAGTCGGATTATTATTGCTTAGTAATAATTTTGAATCTTCGCCAAGAGCGAGATAAATAATATGAGAACGATTTTAGTGAAACCGAGTTGCTTTTAACCCAGTGATGTAACCGAGAATATTAGCCCCCCCCCCCCTGCAAAGTCAGGTTTTCGGCCCCAAGACGGATCTTAAAAAGAATTGCAAAACCGCAACATCAGACTTTGGAACCTCCTAGAATCCTGGACACCCCTGTCCCCTCCCCGATGCTGGGTTTGCAGGGGTGAAAGTTACGCCACTGCTTTAACCTAATACAGAATTGAATCAAGTACAGTTTAAATTTAGTACACACACATATGCTAATCGAACCAATTATGCCCATGGATTAAAATAATGAATTTTGTGGCTGGAAAAATTAAATCCTCTTAACGTGGGCTACAAAGATATAGCGCTTAACTTTTTCTGTACAACTTCAAATGGAACGCTTTTATTGCATTGATGGCAAATAAAAATATTTTCGATTTCTGTCAAATTTTCTTGAAAAATCTCCCATACTTGTGGAACACTAAGTCGAGTTATGATTCGTGAGAATTATTTATACATCAAGGGAAATCATAGGGACCACAAATTAGATTCGAAGTCCAAATATGTTCGGTATTGCCTCAAATGTCAATTTTGTCACCTGACAGTGGTTCAAATCCTCCCTCCCCAACTTTACCCTTTTCGGCTCTTAGCTATGAGGAGTATAAATTGAACTTTCGATTACTTTATTGCTTTCGCATTAATCTGAATTGATTGTTAATTATAATTAAAAATGTTCCAATGTGGTTTAGAAAAAGGAATGAATACACTTGTTCTTGGAAAACCCTGACAGCCACGCATTTTTTTTTTAAAAGAAGCATTATATTCTTGATTTAAAAATAAAATTGCAAAAGGAAGTGATTTTGAAAGAATTTCCTAATTATATTCTATTCATTATAAAATTAAAGGAAATAGAATTTCACAATAGACGTATCGGAGGTTTGTTCTCGGTACCTTCCGATTCGTAAGCGCGTAACTTACCACTAGACAAAAGTGATCACGTCCGGGTCACCAATATTGGAGGTTTGTGTACTCGGTACCTTCCGATTCGTAAGCGCGTAACTTACCACTAGACAAAAGTGATCACTCCTGTCCTGAGGCTGTTACTGGCTTATTTAGATTCTGCCACAGACGTTTAGATCTAAATTACTTAATAAACAGTTATCTTTTTTCGATATTTGAACTATTTTGTTAACCGTAAACAGAAAATTATTCCCGAATTCCTTGACGAGGTACTGCTTTTCTGGAGATGTCTTGAGAGCAGGTAGGTCATAATGTTGGCCAAATAATTGGATATGGTGACGGTGAAGATTGATTTCCACGTTCACCTGATCTTGCTTCACTGGTCTTATTTCTGTGGAGATACCTAAGACGACAGGTGTATGTGACCTCTCCACGAACACGAACATTATACGACATTAAAGGACTCATTACGGATGCTTGTGCCAACATGTCGCTATCTATACTCCAACGTGTGCAACTTGACATTCAAATGAGGACCCAAATGTGCATTGCATCTGATGGTCAGAAGTTTGAACACCTCAAATAAAGATATATTGTTATAACTAGTTTATTTCTTTCTCAGATCGTTTTTCTCATGTCACACTGTCGGAAATAACGAAAAAATAAATGCATGATTTAACCGTTCTATTCTTTGCATTTTTGTCCTCAAGGTGACTTTTCGAACAAAATCAATGATGCTCTACAACTTTGCAAATCCGTTCCCTTTAAAACCAGGTGACGCCGTACGTGGTTTTATTCAGTAGCACATGGCTACTTTACCGTACCTAGATACCACTTTTTTTAATATAGTGGCAGCCTTTCCGAAGTTAAGAGGGTGGCAAGGGACTTTAGTGGGCATATTGTACCTTTAACATCTATTGTATATTGGACATACTGTACAAAATTCTTGTGTGTATTTTCTATTAATAGAATCTAAGAAAATATAAACAGGATTATCGAACTTTATTATTGTAATTCGATTGGCACAAATATAATGTAATCTAATTATTGAAAAAATTAGTTACACAGATTATTTTAGGCAGAGATGTCTGAAGAATTCTTGAAGCCCTGGGCTCAGAGACATCTTACTACTATTTGCGGCCCTGGGCCCCTATGCAAAAGTAGGCCGTACCTGTGACCCTTAAAATTAGGTTATGCATAGCATACATTGTAAAATACTCGTACAAACGGTAATCTGAAACAAATAAATGCGCATGATTCACAATCTCCCAAACCTAGGCATAAACCATCTCGACCGATTGACATCATTGCTCCTTTAAATAAATGAGTAATGATGGTTCATGTCACAACGGATGGACAATGACCATCATATAAGGATGCAGTCTTACCTCTGTTGCCAGTTGACAGGGCTGAGCAGGGAACAAAACGAGCCCCTATCCCTGAGCTGAGTCCCTGGGCCCAGGCCCAGTTGGTCCATGCCTCAAGACGTCCCTGATTGTAGGTTTTAAATGTAGCTAATTTAGCCCATCTCATCTAACATGATAATATGATGATTTCATTAATAGTAGCCCTCATTCGATATTCTTCAATTTTTAATATCTTAAAATACCAATGACACAAGCTCTATCATATTCATGTCTTTTCGCCATCAACTCTTTCTGATAGACAATAAGAATTATGAGAGATCATGTGATCCTACTAAGTTCTCAACTACGTTTGATATTTACAGCACCAGCTCTTAAACAGGCATTTATGGCCTTAGAACAAAGTGCTAAAAGAATTAGCTTACCTGTAAATGAGAATAAAACTAAATATTTACCTTGTTTAGACTTACAACTTAGTCATTTAGAAATTAGCAATTATAAAGTTGAAAAAGTTAACAGTGTTACTTGTTTGGGAACTGAGATAAATAATAAAAATAAATTGGCCCCAGAAATTTATAAAAGAATCATTGCTGCAAATATATGTTTGTATGCCTTGAAGAGTTATTTAAAATCCAGTGTTCTCAAATTTAGATCTAAATTGATGTTATATATCGTGGTTACGAGTAATACAGCATTTTACTTGAATCTGAAAATCAAATAAAACCTTTTCATTTGTATTCATTCTTTTAAATAATTTTTTAGAATAATTCCCTATTTTTAATCTTCTTGTAATCATTTAATGTTTTTTTTTTTACCTCTACAATTTTGAAAAACTGTATTACTAATTGTGTGTGAATTACTAAAAAATAATGTTTCTGTTTTTCATTACAGGGAGAAAAAAAAACTAAGTATTAATTTCAAATTCCTAAAGTTTAGGAATACAATTATGATGGACCTGGGCATTCGTTAAATTTACGTGAATCTGTGCTAATACTTTAGTTGAATAATTATACTTCATTAATGTTATATAACTTAATATTTTTATGTCATATAATTATACTTTTGTATTTAAAAAGTGTTCCAAATTAAGATCTTGTTCATTAAGAGTAGTCGAAGGTAACCTTAAAGAGGGAAATTAGCTATGTCTCAGAATCAAGCCTTAAAAAAATTAATGAAGAACATTAAAACAAGAGTTTGGTGAAATGCAACAGATTCTATTCTATGTAACGTAGAGTATCTTGGCCTATTTTCTGGATCCTTTTTCAGTAATATAATAGTCACTGACCCCCTATTACAGATTTCTCTAACATACCTGTATATATGATATTGGAAATAGATAATGCTTGTGCATATGTAGTTATGATTGCTGTTCATATGATTGGGCTTTCATCGGCAATGAGTTTACTTTTGAGAATTCCTTTTTACTCTATATGTAAAAGATATTTCTTAATGTTCTTATGAGGTTAAAGTAATCATTGAAGTCCTCTTTTTTATCTTAAGATCATCTTTATTCCTTTTAAATTCGGCTCCCTTCTTGGCAGATGTTGAGTTAAAATGATTTTGATGCAGCAAAAAATGCCTTATTAGTTTTTGTATTTACTTTATACCTTGAATTATTATTACTTTTCCTTTTTTGTAAAAAATATTAACATAACATTAAAAAAGTATTAAAAATGGTCCATGTTCGATCCTTTCATCGAGGTCCACCAAAAAAAATCATTTTTGAATAAATATATGTAAAGTGTAATTGAATATTTTAGTTAAATTACATGTGTAACAAGTAAGACATGTCACAGCCTTTTTTTTTTTTTTTTTAGTTTTCCTATTTTTGAAAATGGAATTGGGAAAACTGTCACTAATTCTGAATAAAAACATTATAAAAAGATATATTTTTAACGACTGATACAGATAAAATTAATGTAAAATATGCTGAATAATTTTTTTTAAATGATAAAATACCAAACCGATTAACTATTCCTAAGATTAAAGATGATGAGCGAGATTTCACCCAATATGAGCCTCTAAAATTCTCGCATCCTTAATTTAAAATCCTGATATAATATTGATACATTAGAAGTGTTTAAATGCAGCCAATTAACTAATTGAAGTAAGAGAGATAGTGAGGAAGCATCACTTAAGTATTTTAAAATTAAGTATGAAAATAAAACATTGATTGGCAACGAAATTATGAATACAAATCGTTACTTTTAACTTGGGGCTGATTGTTTGGTTCTAATTGTTGCATATTAGTTAGGGACATTGGGAACGAACTTTAATTTCGAACAAGATTGTTTTTCCTTTAACAAGGAAAACAATCTATCAGGAAATATATATTAATGTGCACAAAATGTTAGGGAACCGAATTGAAAATTTATAAAGAATAAAGTTTGGTTTTTTTTTTAAATCATTTATTTTTTTCTGAGCAAAAACTAAAATTATTTCTTTTGGCTCTTTATTAAAATATCTTAGGTTTGGATTACAACAAAACATAACTGAGACAAATAAAATCCAGGCAGTCAAATTCTGCCTTTTTTTTTATTCACTTTTTTCATTAATTTCAAAAATTAGAAAAGCTTCAGTCATGATAAAACAATAATCACTCTAAAAAAACCTACCAATTCCAATGTAATAATAGTGTTCTGATAACTTTTACTATTTTAAATTGATTGGGTGTTTTGATAGATAGATATAGATATAGATATATATATATATATAATAATTTATTTTTAAATAATATTAACCTTTAATAATTAGCTATAACACTTAGAACAAAATCAAACAATGTTCAACAAATCTTTGCGTTGTTTATAGTATACATATTATTTACGATGTGTCCCCTCATTGTAAATTACATCATTATACATAAAAGACTAATACTGATTACATCTGCAATGAAAAATGCAAAAGATTTTCAAAACAAGTCAGAGTATCTCCAGCAAATTGGAAACCATGTCAACACCGTAAAAAGACACAATTCGACAAAGTCGAACATGCATTTTTTATCGACTTCGATAACAATCCTGTAGCTTGGTTTTCCCCCGAGTCGTGTGGGCGCAAATCCCCGATGTACGGACCTTTTACGGTCCTTTCCGGAGCAATAACCGTAAATTTTGTCGGACGGACATTTGTGAAACCTAGAGGCGGTCCTCTCCTGAACCCGAAGAGCTATGAAAAGTGTCGCCAGGACGTGAGTACCGTGTCGCATGCCATGCTCCTGGACCTGGACCTCTACCAAGCGGTAAGTCACACTGTCTTCGCTAGATTTAGAGCCCTTGCCACTCTGAGAAAAATTCCTTTTTCCCCCCATCTCCCTCTTGCGAACTTTATGTACTTGTAGGAACATAAGATTTCGTTACCCAAAGCTGTTCGTGGGATTTGATTCTGAAGTCTGATAAAAGAAAGAATAAAAGAAAGAAATTGCTTTTGTACAAGTAATTGTTTTTTGTTTGGTAATAAATGATTATTGCAAATAAAAGTTTACGTGAAGTAAATTTCAACCAAAACGCATGCTTTAACCTCAAATTTTGTGAAAGTAATTTTAAACCTTATATTGTGCAAAAAAATGAGGTTTGGCATAATATATAAACATTTAAGGCCTTGTCTTGAGAACCATTGAAAATTCTCATTAGCTTCTCTTAGTAATGTTTTCGTGCTCTGAATTTTTCATTGCAAAATTTCATCTTTAATTTTTAATTAAAAATAGATGGTGGAATGGATCCAACATTTTGTTCTGCTTTTGAAAAAATAAATGCTAAAATAAAATTTAAAAATTGTTGAAAATTATTTAATTTGCTCAATTTTTTTCTAAATTCTATTGAAATCCATCGTTTAAAAAACATTTTCAAGGTTTTTTAACTTAATTTCTTCATTCACTTCACTTCTGAGTCTCCATTGATTTATTTCTGTATGTCCTCAGCTTCAAAAGATAGAAAGATAAGGAATTAATTACTTTTATTTTCTCATGAGAATGGACTCTAAATTGGCATTGAGAATGGTATAAATATCTATATTTACATTCCTCATTAGTCAATTAGTAGTTTAAAATTAGCATGCATAATGTTATGAATTATAAAAAAATCATGTATAAATGAATGCGCTTTAAGTTCTTTGAATGTAAACTTGTTTAATTCTACATAAATTAATTCAGCCTTATATGTATTAACAAAAATCTCAATATAGTATGGAAAACATCTTAATTCGAGGATTTTCACATACTATCGAAGAATGAAGACTTCTTTTGTGATTGAGAAGAATAGGATATTTTTTTTAAAAAGAAAATTGTTAATTAGTAGAAAATCTGAATTCAAGGCTTAAGACTGTTTTTTCATAAGATATTAAAAAATGGTGACTTTTTCAGTTTCAAGAAGAGTAAGAAATCCTTTTTAGATAGAAAATTTTCGATTATTAGAATCATATTTTCACCATGCTGTTATGATGAGAGTATCATAGTTTTAAAAAAAATGAATTTTAGCAACTTATTTTTTATCTCATCTGGTCAACTTTTTTCATGAGTAAAATTTGTTAATCTATTTTATCCTAAGACGTAAAACTAACTGGTATCTTTGCTTAATCTGTTAAATTTGTAAAATTAAGCCTTTATCTACCGCATTTTAAACTACTGCATTTTTTTTTTTTTTTTTGGATTTACTGTACCGAAAATTAAGAGATATACATAAATAAAATACTTAATTTTAGGAAATTTAATCCGTTAGAGCTAATTAATTAAATTGGTATTTTAAAGTATCAAAAGTCCACAAAAGTCTAAAATATTCTCATAATACAAAAAGACTGTATGACTTTTTTAATGGAGTTTTAACTCACTATTATTTTACAGCACAAAATACTTATTTTTGAAAATTACAAAATTTAAAATTTTTTTTTTTTTTTTACACATAAACTTTTAATTTGAGAATATTCAGAGAAACATTTTTTTCTTTTCATTAATACACAAAAAATCATTGTGCATTTTGAGTAAGGTTCCGATTGAATGTTTTTTAAAGCACTGCATCCTGGAGTAGGAAATACTATATTTTCTGAACATGAACTACTGCACCTTGAGCCTTGTTCAGTCTCTTGATCACCATATTAAGAATTTAACGGGAAAAAAAATTCCAGCTGATAATTTGCAGGGACGTCTTCATCTGAAGAATCATTGGTTAGTACATCACTGCTTTCAGATGGTAGGCTTTTTAAAAAAACCAAAGTTTCTTGAAGACTGACCTTCTTTTTTCTAGACAATCTAAGGAAAGGAAAATAATAATAATAATAGCACCTTGAAACCTAATATTTTTGTTAAATTTCCGGATCAAATAAGGAAATTAAAATGTTGCTAATTTTTGAATAAATTTTAGATATTTCATTTAATTGTGAGGTAAGAAAATAAACTCAGATTCAAAGTTCAAAATTTTTTTAAAACGTTAAAATGAAAGAATAAAAAGGAAAAAATATAAGTTAAGCAAAAAGAAATGCTAAAAAAAGGCATAACTACTGCACTGCAGTGATGATGCTACAACACAACAAAAAGCAACAATAAGCTAGCTACACGGACGGGAAAAAAAACTAAGTTCTTGATCTACACCCAGTGGGCTGTCAGTATTTATAAAGTTATTCAACTGTAAAATTAATTGTATACATTGTTCACTTTTAATAAATAGGGAAATCATTTCTAATGCCTTAACTAACATGCAAAAATATAAGGCACTTACCTTTTGACATTAACCAGTTTTTGAACAAAAATGGCAATCTTCACAATCCGATCAAAATGTGAGCTGAAAACGCAACTTCTGTTTTAAAACTATTCGCCTTCCCTGCCAAAACATTCATCATAGAACATGTGCTGCCATGTATCCTGGAAGAGGGGAATTAAAAGAGTGTTCCTGCTAAATATCGTCAGAATATTAGTAAAAAGGGTTATTCTATGTAATTTTAAAGTGAATGGTACTTAGTTAGCACACAAAATCACTGAAGTTTTTAAAAATTTCAAGGCAATGTGATAGATAGGGATGCAAATTAAGATCATACAAATTTATATTAATATTGGAATATTTTACAATATGAAAACATGTTCCGTGTTTGCTTCTAATACGATGTAAAAATGTGTGTGTAACGTTTTTTTAATGTTAAAACCAAATACAAACCCACAGAACAATAAAATGAACTTCTTACACCTTTTCTGGAGATCAACTCGTTATATTTGTTTAAGATTTAAAAGGAAAAACTATACATCTTATTCTTTCCCTAAATGGCATCATGAAATGATTAAACAGTTTAATGCGTAAAATACTTCGTTTTAATAATATTTCAATGTTTTTCCCTTCGAATTTACGCCCATTTTGTAATCTTAATAATAATCTTTCTTTACTGTTTTTTTGTTTCCTTATTTTTCAAGTTTAGTCATCATCTGCTTTAAATTCGAAAAATTAATATTCTAGTTTAAAATATTTTCAGTTCTAAAATCGATAACTAGTTTTTTTTTTCTTGTGTTACGATGTATATTCGAAGTCAGGTTTTGTGATTCTCAAGTGGATTTAAGAAAGTTTAGATCTTTTAAAAGATTAATTGTAGGTAATGTATTCATCTTCATGCTTAAGATAGTCTTAAAAATCAAAACTAAAATATTATGTAACTCAAATGTGTTGAATAAAACCCTGTTTGAAGAAATTATCTCTATTGCGGAATATCTTTTGTGGTTGAGACCATGTGGTTGAGAATTCTAAAAAGCCTCGTTATCTTTTTTCAAATGTATAAATTAAAATATTTACAATCCATTTTCGAGTTAAGATATTCTACATTTTTAGACGCCGAACCGGATGTACAGTTCATGAATTCTAAAAATTATTGCATATTATTAACGTTTATTTACTGAAATTTGTGATGGATTCATATTAGGATAAAACTAACTTTAACTGTTCTTCGTTCTGTAATGATTATATTGGAAAGTAATTTCCTTAAAAATATTTGGGGAATTTTATTTTCAAATTTCTTTTCGGTATACCTTACACAAAACTTTTTATTTGATATTTCTTTTGGTTATGGCTAAAAATGTTCCCAAAATAGGGTATAAAATTCTTTTAAGCGTTCTTCTTGATTTCATAGGAAATTTTCCGTTTCGAGAATCTAAAGTTACTATTTACTAATGTGGAGTTAGAGCCATAATTATGACACACTATAAAGGTACACGAGGACTACTGGTGACGGACTTGGTAATATTGAACCATAATTAGATCTGATCCCCTTTTAACGTTCACACCACACCAACGGGAAGACATTTGAGCCTCGACAGATTTAACATGCAGCAGCTCCCTTTACATGGCGAGTCTTCAGTGGCACAAGACTCGAACTCATGACATGCCAGGGACGAATCCGTTACCTTGACCACTAGGTTACCATGGTTATAATATTGGTGTGGAGGTGGTGGTGTTAATTAACTTTTTTGTGTGTGTTTGGATGGTCCAAAAAAAGTAAAGATAAATATCACATTATTTTAACTCAGGATTTACCTTGTTTGCAAATAAATTTTAGTTTTCTCTCTTAAATTTCATACCAAATATCTGTCATTTTTGTGATATTCTAAGTAAATATTTACATATACTAAAAATTAAATACAAATATATGCCTTAATTGTAGATAGTAGCCGCGTTGTTACATTTTCTAGACACAATTTTCGCCAGTAATGTTATTATAAAGTAGAAGTTACTTTCGTAAGTGGAAAATTAAATACCTATTTCAGTTGGTTTTACACATTGCTTGAATGTATCTACTTCAATTTTTTAAGAATTTTATTTTATTTTTTATTTTAAGAATTTTATTTTATCTTATTTTTAAGAACAATATTCCGTAGATGGTTCTTTGTAGAAGTTGATTGTTGAATGAATATTTTTTTCATAACTACCTGTGTACTTTTACAAGTAAATACATCCCCCTAGTTTGGGAGCCACTAATTTTCACTCATTATGAATTTATGGCCAATAGCCCTCATATTAATTTGTAGTGCGAAGGTTAGTAAAATATTCCCTCACTACATAAAAAATCGAATTTTCTTAATAATACGCTTAAAGTTTTGAAATGAAATATAAACAGGTAATATTGAAAAAAAATTTTAATCATTTACTATTTAGATCAACAAGAAAATTTTTATTTTCGTTACTTTTTATTAAACAGTTACAATTAATATAAATATGTATATACACAATATTAAGTGAAAAAATAGAAAACGATTTTTCTTGCAATTTTCCATTTTTCTTTCTATGTATGGTGTTGGACTACTTTTTGTTTGTTTGTTATTTATTCATTGATTAAATTTAATTATTCTAATAAAATAGTAAAGTAAAAGGGAAATTACATTCTCAGAAATTAGGCCATCACAGGGGAATTTCGAATCCACGACCTTTGGATTAGAAGTCCAACGCGCTATTCATTGCGCTACAGAGACACAGCTAACGATTTTCCTTTCTATATATGCTGTTGGACTATTATTTTTATTTGAGATTATTTATTCATTTTTGAATTTAATTAATGAATTAATATTTGAAAACAACTGTATTATCAACCACACTAGATGCTTAAAAAATGCATTTGAATAGAAAGTATTTTATTAACGATCGAAAATTTGAACAATATATATATATATATATATATATATATATATATATATATATAGGGAGAGAGTGAACTAGTAGTAGGAACTGAAAACGAGAGAAAAAAATGGTGTATATACGAAGATTGTATATTAGAATTAATTGGAATTAATGAAAGAAAATGCAAATTTTTTATTTCCTCTGTAATGTAGTTTTAATTTATTTAATCAATGAATAATCAATATAAAAAATGTCCATTCTATAACAATCCTCTTCTCTAACAGTACGCTTGAATTTTATCTCTGCAAAGGCTGTATTCGGATCAAAACGGGGAAGAAGCTTCACTAAATTGTTATTTTTTATGGGGTAATTCCGAACCATGTTTCTCGAAGAACTTGTCCTGCCTTGTCGGATTCCGGTGACTATTTATGCGCGTTGTTAGAGCGACGAAACCTCCTGATCTTTTTTATCTTGATTACAGGGTTCAGCTTTCCTTCTTTACTTTTTGTGTCTCCCTTATCCATTTTTACGATTCATCATTTGTTCAAACGAACCCGGATTATGTGACAAAGTCACGATCAAATATTTGGTGTTGGCAAATCATTATCGCATTTTATACGGGATCCACCAATAGGAAAGTGTGTGGATTTTATATCTGTGCGAATAGTCTCTGTACTGCCCTTTAGAGGGAAAAAAATGAATGTACACATAAAAAGAGGGACTCATAAATAACAGGAAATCTTGCATTGCTTAGGCCGATGTCAAATCTGGCGCCTGAATATGTTTTAATATCGTTTAGAACATAATTACATGCTATGTATTTTGCATATTTTCGAATATAATTAGAATTATTTATATAAATAAAATAGAGTTGAAGATTTTAAATATCAGAGTAGAATTATTTATTGTATGTGGTAAAGTTAAAATAGCTTACACTAAACGGAATAAGCTAGAATTTCATTTTTATGTTATAAAACTAAGTTAAGGTTACATTACACATTGAAATTATGGACTTTATTATCTTGGACAAAAATTTATACCTATATTAAAAAAATTGTGCGTGGTTTTTTTCTTCTTTCTTTGTATTTCAGAAGTGATTTTAAGCTCTTCGAAAAATTTTACTATGAATTATAATTTTATTTCTAATTTTTTTCAAATGAAATTTAAAGCTGTTCTAAATGCAATTTGTGATGAATTTGGTTGGTGTATAGCTTGAGAAAATACATCTACTATTAAAAAAATAATTATACTGAGTATAGTATTTTAAAGAGTTCTAAATAATCAAACAATTTTGTAATTTGAGAATATTTTAAAATAGAGTATATATTAAATATATACTCTTATGTTCATAATACAAATATGGGATGTAATTTAGTCCCAATAACACACAGAATTATTTTATTACTTGATTTACAACAATATCCTATTATTCTATACTGTTAACTCTTACAATAGTATCAATTTATCATTGAAAACAAAATATTTTTTTTCACATGTAAGATAAAAATTTGGAAGTGCCGAGTCCCGAATTCTTGAAGAAATTGTTTTTATTTAAAAATAAAAGAAATTAAGAAACGTGTAATTTTATAAATGAAAGAGTCATTTTAAATTGTATTTTATCTATATGTATATATTTTTTCTTCTTGAGGCAGATTTTAAAAATTGAACTTTATAATTATTCCTGGCATTTTACCTTAATAAGTTATCAAAAAAAAAATATTATTTCCAATTAACAAAAGAAATAGATGAAAAATTATTTTTTATAACCCTTTTACAAAAACCCTTAAAAGCTAATTTAAACATTTTGTGTTAAAAAATGTATTTCATACGTAAAAAATGATGAAAAAAATACTTAGTTTCTTTTTACTTCATATTAAAATTTATTTTATGGTTCACATTCAAATATGGTTATTGATTTTAAATTTAAGGTATTAAAAAATGATTCCCAGTCAATGGTATATAATTTATAGTGTTACATGTGATATATGAGAAATTTCCAAAGAAATATTTCTTAGAGTTTTTCACTAGCATTAATTGTATTATTTAATTGAAAATAAATTAGAATAAAGTTTTGTTCTATAAAGATAAGATGAACTCTAAATAAGAATTTAAAATTAGGAAATCTGTTGATATAAATACAGAGGGTCTTTGTTAAAATAGAGCAGTTTTATTAATCAAATAATTCCATTCTAAAAGGTGCGCAATTAATAATATTTAAGAGATCAAAATTTTTAGCTAAAATGTATTTTTAGAATATAGATACGTTATGAAAACGAAATCATTAAATAACTTAACTACTCAAAGTTTTGTGATCTTAGCATAATTATGCAGTACAATTTAATTTTAAAACTGTGCATTTTCATTAATATTTTTACAATTTCTCTCTCTTTTCTTTATTTATTTTTCTTATTCCTTAGGGATCCAATTTCCATTTTGAAGAATATATATATATATATATATATATATAGGTTTTAGAAGTATTTTTGAAAATGAAAATTTTTTGTAAAAGAAGTTAAATGGAAAATTTTTTAAAAAAAATCCTTGAAGGAAGAAAACACGTAAATATTCTTTTCCTTAATAATTCTAAGCACTGTTTTTTTAATATAAGAATTCCTCCACAGTTAAACTCGAATTTAAACATACTGTAAAAAAATGGTTGTATTGAATGCAGAAGTTTATTAAATCTATGTTATTTAACATTCGTTGTTCTTTTAAAGTGATAAAAATTCGCATTTTACTTGAAATTTCTCTTTTGTGAGTGGATATTTCACTTATATATTAAATTTATTTTAAGATACTCAAACGAAAATAATTTTTAATGCGCATTAGATACAAAATTATCGACTAAGAATCGTTTTAAATTCCATAATTGTATGCAATACTTGTGTTTTGTTATGAAGGAAGGCAAAGATTTTCAGCGCGCGTATTTGCCGATTTCCAGTTTCTAGCGCCTAGAATTTTGTGCCATGACAGTGGACTTGCAGCGCCATCTTTTGGTGAACAGAGCACTATCACCGGATCTACCGTTATCATACGTTGAATCAACCAGTTAAATCATAATTTACTAATTTTATCCCTAATAGATGACAGTAATTAATTGTTTATTGGATTAGATCATCTTTAGAGGTTACAGAAGCAATATGGGTGAAAGTATTGCATGTTTGATGAAGACGACAGCAAACAACTCAGGTTGGCATTTACGTTATTTTAGTAACATTCAAAATTCGAAATATTTTTAATAACATGCGCATTTTGTTTTAAAATTAAGTACTTATTGGTGAAAACTTCGTTAGAAATTTTCAGTGTATTAAATTAAAATGCTTGACTGAGCAGAGAAAAATAGTTACGAAAATGAATTTATGTGTATTGGTAGGGAAATATAATATATACCTTTTTTATAACAATAAAATAATATATTTGTTTTTTAAACCTAACTTTTTCACCAAATTAAGTATGGCACAAATTATTATTATGCTTGTTTCAGTATTCTAAAAATGAATATTCAGTATGGATTTGGTTTCTATTAAATTTGAAAATATGGAATTCTCAGATAATATTTTTTTGTGTGAAACCACCAAATTTTTTGTCAATATCTCTATGAAAATACATATATACATATTTAAAAAATTTTTCAAGGTAAGAAAGAATGTAAATATGTATATGTTTACAAGAATAATAGAGTTTTCAGTGCATAAATTATTTGTTGTTTTCATTTGGCTCCACTCCACAAAAGAAATCTTCTTTTTTGTATACAGTTTTATAAATAATGCTTTTATTAAAGCAACCATGAATTTTATTATTTCTAATTTAAAATATAAGTATTTTGTGTGTATAGCTGTTATCTAAATTAATTAAAATGTAGAACCATTTTTATTTATTAATGTAAATGTATATATAGCTCTCAAACTAGATTTTTTATCAACATATTTCAAATGTTAATTCCAAAAGTAGTTTATAAAATGTTTAAAATATTTTTCAAATGCTTGTTTACAAGGAAAAAATTCTTCGAAAAATATTCACAATTTTTATGATACATAACAAAATATTATCGTTTTAAATGAAATAATAAACAGAATTCGGGAGCTATTTTTTGAGAAAAAGAGAAAATATCTTTTTGTTGTGTAGGTATATATGCGTGTGTATTCAATTAGGTATTTACTTTTTTTCTAATTAACCTTAAGCCAATTCATTTTCTTTTTGGTCATATGTATAGCATCATTTTGCAAGGGCATTGCCGTATATTTTAAGGGGGGAAAAGATTTTTTCTTTTTTGCATAGTTGCTTAGAATTACATATTATAATATATTTTATAACTCAACTTGATTTACAAATAAAATTAAGGAAATAATGGTATCATAATCAGATATTGTCAATTTCTCTTTTGCTTAAACTACTTGTATATTGGTTGGAATTTTTTAAGAACAAATATAATTGTGAAAATCGTAAGCCAAAGTTGTATCCTAATTAAAGAATTTTCGTTAAAATTTATTTTGAATTTTACATTAGTAATAAAGAGTAAAAGATATAAAACCACAAAACTAAGCAATTAATTAAAAAAATATTAACTTTGTATTTCACACATTATATATAAATATATTTTTGTTAAATTGTTATATCTCAAAATTTCGTTCAAACACATAAATTATTCAAAACAAAATTGTATGAAATATAATACTATATTTATCCCAAGAGTATTAGCTTTTTGAAATAAATAATGGCAAAAATATTTGCATCATAGATTATTATATTTATAAACACACACAACATCGGTTACAATTGATAACCATTCTTCAACCAAAATCATAATACAAATCTTATAATAAACACATTTATAAAATTTACTTTAGTAAAATCATCAAGCTTATTTTTTTCATGTTAAGTTCATGTAGGAAGAGAAAAAAAGATTTTTAACTGTATCATCAGAATTCAAATTTTCAGAATTGGGGCTCATTATACGAAAATAAAAATGTGTCATTGCAATGTAATGAGTGTATGTTAAAATCTGCTCTTTTCAATTTTTCACTTTTATGTAAATTTATATATAAACTCGTCGATTTTACATAATTTTACAGATCATTAGTAAAATTTTTTCAACCTTTTTATTTAAAAATT
Source organism: Trichonephila clavata (assembly GCA_019973975.1). NCBI lineage: Eukaryota > Metazoa > Arthropoda > Arachnida > Araneae > Nephilidae > Trichonephila > Trichonephila clavata. The sequence continues at coordinate 11,122 of BMAO01013275.1, read as the reverse complement.
TTTTTTTACAATAACAATTAATAGCATTTATTAAAGATAGTTTTTCATTTGTTTTAATTCGTACTAAAATCCTTAATTTAAGCTATTAAATTTTCTCAGAATAGAAGACTTTTGAATAATGAAATATCTTTGTGTTTCATTTTTTTAATTTGATCTTAACATGTAATTTTATTGAAAATATATGGTGCAACTGCGCATAAACTTTATTTCCTGAAATTTTAAAATGTTTGTGTTATCCAAAAAAGTATTTAGCTTAAACTATATCATTTTATGATAGGTAAAAAAATGTTTACTATTAAATGTTTATTTGTATATTGTATATTAAAACATTAATTTATATTGGTCTGCACTTTTTTGTAATGTGCTTTTAATTTACAAAAAGAAAAACCAACTACGTCATTTTCTGCATTAATCCTCATTTTAATAAGCATAACTTTCTTCGTGAATCTATAAATTTATTCATTTTCCCCATTATAATATGCTTTTAAACAAATTTCTTAAGTGTTGTGGTGAGAAATTATTACCCGAATGTCACTGTTAGAATATTAAGCTTATTTCTAATTTTTGAATATAATCTTGTAATGTGAAATACAAGCTAAATTTTGGCAAAGTAATGCGAGATAAAATTTTTTTTAAAAAAAAGCTTGGAAGTAAGGAAGAGGAAAAAAAATTTAATTAAATACAAAAAAAAAAAATTAATTCTCTTTTATTTACTATTTTACGGAAACTATCTAATTCTATAGAAAATCTGTTTATCTTATATTAAAGTACAGGACACATTCTTAAATAGCAAAAAGCCTCAATAAGAATTTAGGTTCCTTTATTTATAATGTAAGTTTGAAGTTTAATATTCCCTACACATGAAATAGTTTCCTTTTAACACGCACAACTAAAACTTATTTACAGTGTCTAGCAATCGAAATATGAAACATATTTCAAACAGTAAGTGGTAGATTAATTTAAACAAAATAAAGTTGCGGCTAAAAAAACGGGCTGTTTTCACTTAAATCACAAAATTCGATATCAATTATTATATCGTTAAAATTATTCCATAAATGTTAACATGAGACCAATAAAAAGAATATGAAAATATCCATAGATTTATTATATTTTCTGATGCTGTCAAAGACTTAGGACTGTGATGTAGGTTTTGACGTGCACTTTATAGAATACTAACCTTCCCCTATCAACAAAAAATTCATACATAGTAGAACAAGAAAAACAATGAATAAACAAAATTCAAAAGTATTGAATAACAGATAAACCTAAAATTTACAAGTGTGTCCGAGGGGAATTTAAACAGATAATTATGACTACTTAGATAAAGTATTATTTAAAATAGAAAAGTGTTAACATCTAGAGGTCAATTTAAAAAAAGGAGAGAAAAATTCAAAAACCTTCTTTATATTTATATGTGTGTATAATATATTATATATAACGCATTATACACGCACAAACATATAAACGCTCTTTTAAATATTTTGACATTCTGAAATGTTTCTCTTTATGATATTCAGAAGCCGCTGCTTAGAAGTAAAATTTATTAATAGGAATAAGAATTATACTGGAAGATTTCAGTATTTACAATAATTATGAATTTTTATTTTAAAAAAGAACGATCATAACCTTTCGACATACCTAATACTTTACCCAAACACATCCCATTCTCCAAAAAACCTCTCACATATTTTATCCTCTCTTCTAAATTACGGACAACGAACGTACAGAATCCGCAGGAGACTGTACCACCTGTGGTCTTACCACTGCAAGAGATAAGACCATCTCCAACCATCTGCCGCCTCTCCTAACTGCAACATCATCGAATGCACAATACGTTGAGTCACACCGTAACCCATAAAACGCTATCTCTGTACCATTTTACCCTGTCACAAAGGGATGTCACCAATCGAAATGGGTCCGGTAAGCCCTCTTAATTTGATTAACATGACCTCCCTTCTTTTGTGCACCGGGAGAACTTAAAAAGTAAGGACAACATAAGTCTTTATTTTTACCGGTGTTTGACTTGAAATGTTGGTGGAGTGTAGATTTTTTTGGACTGATGGTGTCAGGGGAGTTGCTAATAGTGTTTAAAATGGTGGATGGGTTGTTAATTGAATGTTGAAAGGAGTTTGTTTACGTTTACTTTTTCGGTGGGGAGTAATGGGATTTGTAAGCGTTAGGATGGATGGTTCGTGAAGCTGCACTTATGAGAGGGAGAGTCATTTTGAGTATAGAAATGAACTGATTCATTATATATTAATCAGAAAATATTTCTAAAATTTAAAATTAAATTTGTTTATTCACTAATCGCTTCCCCTAAGTTAAGTAAAAAAAAAACATAATCTCCCCCAAATTTAAAGTGAAACTATCAATTTTATTGTTCAGATTGAAAACGTCATACAGTAGGAGCCAAACTAGGAATACATTTTTCATATAGATAGATGACAACTTGTGGGTTCGAGTCTAGTGCCACTAAAGATCCATCGTATAGAAGGGTTGATGTATGCAGAATATATGGAGGGCCACTAAAAATCCACCGTACAGTAGGGTTGATGTATGCAAAATATATGGAAGTTCAGTATTCTTACATTGGCGTAGTGTAGAAGTTTGAAGAGTGGGTAGCCAGCCCAGTTGTACTTTGACGAGGCCCCCACTACTTTGACGAGGTTTAGAATGACGAGGCCCGTCACCAATTACCCCAAGTGTGTCTTTCATAAGCAATCAATCAATTAATCATGAATACAGTATGATAATATTATGTTGTGTTCGCGCGCTCGTGGCGGCGTGTGGATTATTTTTTTAAGCGTAATATGAAAATTGCATTTTAAATAGAATCTATCAAATTTACTTTCAAATTATCTTTTTATTTCTAGTGACGAGTTAAATTATTGGCAGTTTGTAAAATAACCTGCTAAGTTAGTCAGAAAAGCAGACAGTTAGTTCTTTGTTAAATAAAATAAATTTATAAATTATAGCTAAAAATAATACCATTATCTAAGCAATTTTTGTAATAAGTTTTCGTTTTCATAATAAATATGCTTGTCTGCATAATAAATATGTTTCAACTGATTATTATTATTATTATATTTCAGTTTTTTTGGTGTGTTTTTACCCGATATGTAATAAAAGTTATTTTTAAAAAAATACCTTTTTCTTTTAGTTAATTGAGAATAACTAGCTATCCATTTTGTATTAAATGGCTTTCCTATTCGTTATAAAAAAATTTTTTTTAAAAAAATCACTTTTATAATCAAATAAAATGAAATAGAAATATATATATTTGAAAATGAGTATTTCAAAGTGTAATGCAACTTTATTTAATTCCGCTTAATTTTATTTTACACGTGGTTTATTTTTTATTTTTTTAAAAAAATAACTTTAATGTAAACAGTTGATAGTTCCCCATAGATTTTAAATACCATAAAAAAGTTATATCTTTTCTTAATTTATTAAATGTATGATTTTTCTTTTTATGAAAAGAAAATAATACATTAAATCTATAAGATCACAAACAATAATAATTCTAATGCCCAATATCCTTAAATATTGAATTTATAAAATCTCAAAATAGATCACCTAATCACCTATTGTTATCAAAGCAATTATCTCACTGAGAATTATTATGAATAAATATTTATACGAATATGCACAAAAGTGCAAAAATAATATTCTTAAAGGCATTAAGATTTTTTGAGGCCTTGGGCCCCCTTTTCAAACGTAGGCCCTAAGTGCGACTCTTTTAAGTAAACAATACATAGCATATATTGTCAAATACTAGTATAAATGGAAACTCTTAAGAAATAAATACGTGTGACTCCCAATCTCATAAACCTAGGCTCAACCAATTTGATTGACTGTTACCTATCAACTACATGAGTAATGAAGGAGTATGATATAGCCTAGGCCTAGGCACGAACGACGGATATGACACAATTAGGGATTGCAATACCGGGATACTGAACACCGGTACAATACCATTGTACAATTTTGTAATACAGATATTCACAAGTTTAAATACCGTTTTTTTTTCGGTATTTACTAGAAATTTGCTGAATTGTCTCCAAAATAGAGAAAATGTCTTACGGTATTTACATATGTATAATGATTTTTAAAATGAAGATGAAAAAGAAGAAAAGACCAATTCAAACTTAACAAATTTGTAATAATTTTCTTAAAATTTCTTATCCACAAACCTATCCACATTCAGAAGAATTCGGTACAGTTATCGAAGACGATGATGACACTAATGTCGATAGTGAAAAGGAATGGTCTCTTGAAGAAAAATTAGAATTAGCAATAATTAAAAAATTTCAACAAACCAAAATACAGTAGAGAAGTCAGCTATATCCAAAACCATCCGACGAGAAATCTATTTATTTGGAAAGATGAGGATTTAGAGGAAAATACTTAGAAAAAGTTTACCGTGCATTGTTAACAGTACCACCAACTAGCGTAAATGCCGAAAGAGCGTATTCGACAGCTGGTAATTTTTGCACAAATTACGTTTCAGGCTTGATGACAGTACAATTGATGCATTATGTTTTTTAAGATCACATTTAAAAATTTTAATAGTACCACAGACTGAATAGTGATATTTCCACTTTTTTGTGATTTAAACAAATAAGATGTTCCTTTACTTTTTGGTGATTCTTTAAATACTGTTATAATTTATGTTACAAAGTATTTTTTTGTGATATTTACACTCTCTAATAAAATTTGCAAATAAAACAAAGAAACATCCGCGTTTTCTTTCTTTTTCTACAATTTCTACTACCGGTATTAAAAACGTATCTAAAAAATACCGAATACCGGTATCGAACTTTTGGTCCAATATTGCAATCTCTAGACGCAATAATGCAATCTTGCCACTGTTGCCGGTTGGCATATAGTTTAAAATTCCCAGTTTTTTTGAAGAATATGTCCGAGAACTACATTTGAGGATTAAAACTTATTCCAATTACGATCTTATTGAGACGAGTAGAGAACGAGATGAGGACCCCCAAGCTCGAGGCTTTGGACCGGGCCCAGTTGGCCTATACCTTTAAGTCCCTACTTAAAGGTAATCAATTGAAAATTTCTAGTCTAAGATTTCCTATTAATTATATTAAATTATTTTGTGGTTTATTTTCTGTTTTAAGTTGTTGATTTGTGTTCAGTATTATTAATGATTAGACTGCAGGTCTCTGACTTTTTATTGTTTTTTCAAACTGTTTTCAAGCGGAAGCTTAAAAAATAAATCTCACCAAGAAAATTAGCTCTGCATAATCAGCTGCTTCGTAATTATTTGCGAGAAACAGGTGTAGATTGTACACCGTAAAGGTTATTCAACTGGAATTTTCCATGTTATGAAAGGATTCGGTTTCTTTCACAAAATATGTAATGGAAATATTTTTGTTTGCTTTCATTCAAAATTATATAAATAACAAAAAAGTTTTATATTTAAGTTTTCTAGTCAGCATTTTGTAATTCAGCTTAAAAAATTTCCCATATACGACAAGATCTGACTTAATTAGATTGTTAAATAATAAGAAAAAATATTGAGTACTCCTAATTTATAATTCTATGTTGAAATACATTGTTTTATTGATTTAAAAACTTTCTAAATTACTTTATAGTAATCATTCTTCAAATCCCCCAAAATGTCTGTCTTTGCTCTAATAAAATAAAAAAATTAAACGAAAGAGTAAATTTTTAATTTAATTATAACTGCATAAATTAGTATTGAAGAATTCATGTCTAAAATTAAACCTAATTTTCAATTATTAATATTTAACAAAGATTATATTCATAAAACTTTAAAAAGAAATGCATTATTTTTTAATTTGTTTGCTATTGCATAAAATTGTCTTCAATAGTCGGGTTATTTTGTGTGGGGGAAAAAACCCGTAATCGCATAAATCTGTACAGTGCTTTTCTTTCTCCCCCCCCCCCTTACACTTAAATATTTCGAAATTAAAAGAATTCTACTCTGGAAAAATATTCATTTTTCATCAAAATTTTACTGTGTTTAGGAGAAAGCGCTTAACAAATTTTTAATATTTATTGTATGGTGTTAAAAGTTTAGTATTCTTATATGTTTTATAGTAAAATTACTGTAGACTGATATTACTTAAGATAATTGTTGCATACTAATGAATTTTAAGCAATTCTATTCATTCTATCTACATTATATTGGACTGCTAACAAATTTTGCTAAGATGCTTTTAGATTAAAATAAAGTAAAAGAAATTTTTACTGAATCTATTTTTAAAAAAATATTTTTTAGTTTCACGGAACTGACGACAAAGGGATCGAAAGAAAATACTGAAGAGAGGAAAGGAGGGAAAAAATCCCTCTTATATTATCATTAAATATTTCAAAATAAATTCTGAAACACAAATATTCATATGCTTATCAACCCTTTAAAATACTTTATACGTAAGCAATTTTGTATTGACGACAATTATATATGCTAGGGTAAATTTTACCGATTATCATCGTACTGAACTTGGAACTATTCTGAACATGATCAGAAAATTAAAAACACATTGTTTAACTAATTGTAAAAAATGTAGCTGACCTTCAGCAATACAAAATTAACAACAAATAGACCAGGAGAAGCAGAAAAAGAAAGAAAAATAATTCTGCATCGAATACCAGTTAAACATAATACCTGCTTTTTAAGTTGGGACATTTTAAAATATGGTTCGGAATTGATCGAACGTCAATTCGTGTTCTTGCATGGAAGAAGGTATCTGCCACATAGGATTTTATCCATCACATGCAGAATAAAATCGAACGTCCTCTTACCTGACCCTCTCCTCCCCCTCCCCCTCTCTGTCCTCATCTTGTTTCTTTTGTACCTTGCCACGCTGCCTGGGTGGTCCAACCTGTAAAAGATTTTCGGTTCTATTTTCGCAACTTCGGTTGCAAAGGAGGCTCCGCTTCAAGTAACTGGATAGGGGATTAGAAGCGTTAGGAAATTGTATTGTTTAACCGGATCACTGGAGTCCGGGGTATCGGAAAGTTACGCTTTTTGCGAAACCTTTTATTTTCACCTAGGGTAGAGGGAAACGTGTGATGAAAGATAGATTTCTGAGGAACATAAGTTTGACATGAAGGAAGAATGGTTTGAAATAGAAAAATCTAACTTTTCTTCTGCAGAGATCATTAATATTACTTAAAGAAAAGTTATTATTATCCATCTTCGTGGTCAAATAGAAAGATTGGGAAGTAGTAAAATAATTTTTTAAACAATAGTGGGAGGAGTAACCTACAGCACTGACTCTCAAGCTATGGTACGGGTACTGATAGAAGTAGCGAGTAACGCTGACAAAAAATGATTACTGGAAAATAGTTTCAAAGTAAGTTTTTTGTAGTTAAATTTTTACTTAACACCAGTATCCAAGTCATTGTTAGAGACTTCTGCAAACAATTAATAAAATATTTATTAAAAAAAAGCAATTAAAGTTATGAAATCTCAATTTCTGATCACAGAAAAAAAAACTACTATACCACAATGAGCTCCGTTTAAAAACTATTAAGTTACTCCTGGTAGTGAATTAAATCTATTTTTTCTTGAGTACAGGATTTTTTCAGATCTTAGTGGAAATAATGAACTTTCCTTTTGAGTTAAAGAGTGAAATAGTGTCATATAGAGCAACATACATTTAAATATTAGGTAATCAGTAATAAAGTAATAAATAAAAATAATATATAAATATTTTCTCTCTCTCTTTTAAGAAAACCGATCAGCTTTAGTAACAATGGAGGATTCTGAGATACATTTCGAAGAGAATGAAATATAAATTAGTCAATAATACATTTATGTCAAACAATAGTTTTTCAGAATTCAATATATTTAACGTACGTGTGTGTAAATGCTTAAAATAGAATAACAAAAAGGGGGGAAATCCTCAAACCAGAATTTTTTTACCATTAAAAATATAACACATATTTTGAAGAGGAAAGACTTCAGAATAATTAGTTATGCCCAAGAGATACGTCAAGAAAAATTTAATGACCAGGGGGATGGGAAAGGGATTCTTTAAATAAAAAAAGTTTTTCTAATTATTTAAATTATTAATCTTTAAAGAGTTGGTTATCTTAAAAGAAAACCGTCAATTTAAGGATTAATAATTTAAATAGAGTTAGAAAATAAAAACCCATTGCGTTCAAAAAGTCGAAGAAATTTTCCTTCACCGTTTAAATTAAACGTCCACTTAAATCTTCTTGATTAAAATTATCAATCTTTTTGTCATTAAGACATAAGTTTATAAATTTTTTTTTTAATTTAATATATAAGAAAAAGGTAGGTATTTGTTAGGATGATTAAGAGATCTTAGGACTCAAAAGTGAACAATTTTGAAAATTTCCCTCTAAAAAAACTTGAGGAAAAGATAAAATTAAAATTAGCAGCAAAATAAAAAGTTTAAAATAAATATTTTGATTAAAAAAAAGTTGTTGTTTTTTTAGAAATTATAACAATAAAGAAAGGTATATTTTTATTCATCATAAAAACAAAAAAAAAAAAAACAAAAAAAAACATTAAACTTTTTTAATAAAAATAATCAACAATTCGTCCTATGACGTAGAATTATTTAATTAAACTTAATTTCCAAAACATTTTGATTGAACATCTCACATTTTGACAGAACGCCACTCTCTGAAATAACACAAGAGCTATTCAGATTATACTGAATTTACATACCTTTTACCCTGTGACCCCGGCTAAAGGTGTGGAAGGAACTAAATGATCATACGACATGATGAATTCCAATTATTTTATTTATCACTCTAAGCACTCAAAAACACAAATAACACTAAGAATAGGATAACTCAAATCAGTAATAGAAAGGGAGAGAGACGAGATTTGCATTTTAGAGAATATGTTCAATAATGCAGGGCTTTTCTCTCCTCTAATATTAATTCACATAGAGCTTAAATATTTAATGCCCTCACTACTACTATAACGCTCTAATGATTAACTTAAGACGAAAGTGACAATGCCTGACTTTAGGCGGTCTTCCAATCAATTCCAATTAGACTTTAACCCTCCTTCGTTCGCTTAACTTATCCCTTTCTTGTTATCTAACTTTTGGTTTCTTTACTTTTTGTTTTACGTCTACACTTCACTGCCACTTGATTTCACTTCTAATCTACTCACAATTCACTAATTCTCAAACTCGAGAATGAAGAATATATATTTTAATCTTAATTTGCCTGTCACGTTTTCTGCTTTTCGGAGAAGATTGGTTGAAAATGCTGTCCCAAAAGAAATTCCCCAGGAGGGTTAGTGGAAGGACGCGTATAGATCCGTCACAAGATGAACTTCGAATTTTTGAAATTAGATTAAGAATAACACCTGAGACGACACCCAACCTTTTCCAAACTTTTACAGCATGCCAACGTGAGGACTTCGACCCTCGACCGATTTAATGTGCATCAACGTCTCCATAGGACGGTATTATTTCAGGCGCTAGGACTCGAACCCGCAACACGAAAACGTTTTCCACGGATTTGAATCTATGACCACTCGTCTACCGCGACCATTGATCACTTCACTACATGTACTAAGTTTTAAGAGTGATGGAAGTTGTAATTTAAACGTTTGCTGTGTATAACGTGGATAATAGCTCAGCTGATAGTCTACTAACTTCGAGAGAATGTCGCAGGAAAGATTTTCAGATCCTGTTTATGGGGCTCATTTAATATAGGCAACACCCCTTTATTTATTTTGCATGATCTCATCCGGAAGAATCAGATTGGAATCTGTGATTCGGTTTGACTCATTGTTGACCATGAAGCTCCCTACCCCAACCACCATAATAATCTATGAAATTTATTTTTTGTAAGCATCATAAAATCTCTTTTCATAGCTTTTTATACGTTTATCAAAATCAGATCATATGTTTCAGTTTATAATTCTTAAAAACCAAAAAAGAAACTTTAAAAAAAATGCATGCTTTGTTGAAAAATTTCCTAAGAATTCATTGTAATTTTTTTTTTTTTTCAAAAATTCTTTTTATTACAGATAAATTTGGAGGAATTTTCCAATGTATTTAGCTCAACAGATGTTAAATTTTTCAAAATGTATTCAAAAAATTGTTTGCCGAAAGCCTCAATACAATCTATCTCTAAAATTCACCATTTGGGGGGGGGGCTTCGAGTTTTAAGATATACTTTCCTTAGAACGTGAGTTATAGGCTTAATTAGCATAGTTATATTAAGTAATAGATCTTACTGAGGATAACAGAGATGATGGGGGGAATTCTGGTAGTGGAGTACACATCATTACTCCTATCGAAGTCATAAATATTAAAATAAAAAAAAATCCAAAATATTTTTGTTCAGTTTTTAGATCAGAGCTTATTGCTATCAGAAAAGGTTTGCAGTTCACATGTGAAACCGAGGTTCTGTTTCAAGACGTTAGAGTTCTGACTGACAGCGCGCTTCAATACACATCTATCCAATTGGACATCTGTAGGAGACCGGACGAGCCTTAATATCCTCAATCTTCTTGGTCGGATTTCTTCTAATCATCGTGTACATTTTTAGTGGGTCCCATCCCACGTGGGGATTGATGGTAATGAGAAAGTCGATTTCTTAGCCAGGACTGCGGCTGAGGAGAGAGTGAGCTCTACTGGGTCTCTTACTTTCGATGAATTATCCTCCCTTAAGAAGATTGAACTCAATCAACTTGGAAGAGCTCCTCCTAGTCATCCTTGGTACTTCGAAAGAAATCCAGGAGGGTTCAATCAGGCTTATACCTAGGAGATACCAGACTGCCTCATCGCACTTTGTGTGAGCGGCCATATAAAAGCTCTCGTTTTTCGTTAGGGTTAGAAGATATTTCCGCGAGTGCCACTGGTGTTATTCCGAGCTGGTCTCTCCTGCCCACATCTTGACTTGTTTGGATTTTGAAAAAGACAAGGCCTTTACTGGACCCTTTTCTATTTTTAGAATTTCTAGAATTTCTGGATTCAGGGAGATTGTCTAACATTGTTAGACAATCTGGGGTTAGAAAACAACAACAAAACATGAAAATGACTTATATTTAAACTAAACATCCGTAAAATTCAAACACAAACTGTAAAATAATTAAAAAATTCGAAGCCATAGGATCCATAAATTGTTAGTTAGT
>BMAO01013274.1:0-25317 GCA_019973975.1 Trichonephila clavata | reverse complement strand
CATTTGTAGCTGATTCAGTTACATGCTATGTAAAATACTGTACAAATTATGATTGAAATATATCACTTTATAATGTACTCTTGGTTTGGTCAATGTAGCAAATATTCTTCTTTTGTGTCTTTCTATATATTTTAAGCGCGTTTTCGCCAGTGGTACTATTAGGACGCAAATTTCGTCTTCGTTCCATATTTCATCCTTTTTCTCAACAATAAACATGTAATTGACCGCGGGGTTTTCAGCATTTGGTGCATTTGTGCCCTAGATGAGCAGATCATATTAATTTAATTATTGGTGCATATTACAGTATATTACTTTCTGTTAGTAAGGATCTTAATTTACATTGCAATACAACATTTTGAAAACGTATACTTGGCCATGCCAGCTTGATTGATATCTTGTTTTCCTCAAGTAGGGACCAAATGGTGCATCATGATATTATTCAATTACCCACATGCTGCCGATTTGATATATAAAGTTAATAGTGAATTGATTAAAAATATGTTCTCATGAGATATTTTAAATAATGATCATTAAATAAAATTTTGAAACAAACAAAAATATCTGCCTTAAATCTAGAATGATATCTCTTTTCTGCATTAAAATTAGAAAACCCTGAACAAAGCACTTCCAACAATTATTCTATTAGGTTTTAATTTTCTTGTGTCTCAATGTGAGTTATTTATGAAAGCTTACAAACTATAGCATTATGCAATCGTTAACATGGAAGATTTGAGACAGGTTAATTAATAATGAAAATACAAGATTACAGATTTCTATAGGCTGTAATGACTTTTCTTTGGTTCAGTTAGGCTCAACTGAGGTAGGGTGACAGCAATTCAATTCGTAAATTAAATTACATTTCTTCCACCCCAGTTCCTGAGGTTTGATGTATTTTACCAGAGCTAACCTGTATATTTGCAAATAGTAGATAGATGGCTTGCATCCTACTCTTCAACCCTGGTGAATCCTGTACTGAAGTGTGAGCCACTTTATCCAGGATGTCAGGCAGTGGTTTTGTATTTATCATCTCACAGTCTAACAATTCACAATCAGATCTAATTCTGGATGTTTAACATGAAAGCCAGGCCTCCCTACTATCTTCAACCATGAATGAATGTTTAACATCGTGCTCTAAACAACAATGTGGCGTTGTGGATGACAAATGAAGAAAGACGCCTAGGCTATCAACTCTCTGATTTTATTTAATACCAACCATGAGAATTTGAGCCATTGCAGATTTAATACTTGTCAGTCTTTCTACATGGTAAGTTATATTGGAATAATTATTCGACAGAGAAATTAAATGACTCCACGAGTGACCAGGTTCATGATCATAATCATACTTCTGCAACCATCATTATCTTGAAAGTAGTACCACCTGCCAGAGGTGACGGCATGAGATTTGGGCTGTTAGAGGTTTAGGGACGGCCAAGCAGGCTACTCACCTTCATGGATGAATCATTGGTTGTCTTTTATTATGATATTAAGACCTCTTGAAGAAAGGTACCTGAGGCAATTATTTGCATAGTCTATTGCTGGATAACTTTGCCGTCTTTTTGGTTCTTGATTGATAGATACCTCAAGACCTTGGAGTGCTAATCATGAGTGGCGTGAAGGCTCAAACCCAATTCTCAATTCAGAATTGCTGCCAGCACTGGCGACATAAAAGCTGAAAATCACCGTCGTGTAGGGTGCCTTCAGCTGTTCTCTTGAGTCATGCAGGTCGCATGACTCCGGCTGCTGCTTGCAGAATCAATTATACCTCACATTAATTCTCCCTGACACCTCATGTTTGCAATTCATGCTCATTATACATTATGATAATAAAGTTTAATAAGTTCTTTATTATCTTTTAATGCTATAAGTAAAATTGTGCAAGTATTGACATACCATTCAAAACATACAAAGTTTACTTCGATAAGTACGACTCTTGATCCTTGCAGGCCTCATCTTTTACCCTTACTAGGGCTGGTGAGAATGTGAACATCGTCTTTTGTTAATTTGAATGAAATATGTGATGTTGAGGTGGAGGTGTTGTAATTCCAAGTTTAAAAGATATCCATCTTAAACAAAAACAAATATAAACTCAACAAGACATATTCAGAAGATGTGGATGTTTTAGAACCATCGATGTAGTCAATATTTAAGTGTGTTTAAACTTTAAATATTGAGCTTTTAATATTAACTAAATTTATAGCATTTTTGTTTCTTAGAAAATCAATTTTAAAGTAGTATACTTGGTCAGATTCTGAAGATTTGCCATATCAGATAAAGAACAAGATGGTTCTTGAAACTGAGAATTTAACCTCCTTAAAGCAATCCTTAATCAGCAATATCACAGACATCTCAGAAAGTCTTCACACATTTTAGTCTCAGACACAATTATCAGTGTCAAGCCACGTATAAATCTTGTTCTTCATATTGTCATTGGCTTACAATTAAACTAAGTTTTGTGTTCTTCATCTATGGTTGAAACAATTGTGATCTTTGGTGCTCTATTTATAGGCCCTCTTGAACAAAGGTCAACACGTCGAAAGTCTGAAATTTGTAGTTTCTCTGACTAGAAAAATCAAGTCCTGAAGCTCACCAAAAATAAAATTAAGTCCTCCCAAGTAGTGCCGGTGTCTTTATCATAGATTTTGCCAGTTCAGCCAAATCCTTCAGCTACTCATGGTTGGTGTTCATGAATATATTTAATTTAATGACAATAAATGCAACATAGGTAAAAATAAATGCGTGCCTCAGTACAGTGTTACACTATTTTATATACCAATTTGTATTGCCTAGTATCAAATGTACTTTAATAATTTCATACTTGTCCTTATTTTATTTGATATTTCCCGATCCTCTTCCTTTATTCAAGACTACTTCTTTAAAGACAGAAGAATTTGCAATAAGTGCATTTTATGACTAAATGAGCATTATCTGTTTTTAAAGAAATGAACATCTTGCCTAATCAGAGATTTAAGTTGCTAAAAGCCCTTGAAAGTACAATTGTTTCAAAGTGCAATAATAGAATATTTCCTCCACTTAATTTATGCATATGAAATTTAGAAGTTTCAAAGAATGGTGGTTTCAGAGTAAATATATTGTGACAGACCAGAACCATGTGGTAGTCAGTGATATAAGGAAGATAGATTAGATCGTGTGGTTAAAATACAAAAATATAGCAGGTTATGTTTTGAATTAGATTTCATTGAGAAAAATGGCACCATGTAGCGTCTTTTCATTAGCAACATTCTAAGCAATAACAGAAGCAATAAAATTATGGTATTACTTCTAATTTTACCTGATGATGAAGAGTCAAATTGAGACCTGGAGATAAATCGTGGCAAAGTCATTAAAATATTTGGGTGGAAGGCACATAGGGAATCCAGGGGCTTATCATCTCTCATATTTCAAAGCATTCAATTCAAAGTTTTCCAAGCTGTCACCTAAGGAGACTCGGCATATCAAGTAGAATATTTTAAGTCAGTTATTTTAAAAATGATTTTGAAGAAAATAAAAGCAAAATTAATTCTGAAATAATAAAGTATATGCAGCACCAATTCTAATCTTATTCTATTTAAAATTAGAAAGGAAAGTAACATAATACTTATCACGTACTTAAAAACAAGTTCCTTAAAATATATTACTTAAAAAGTTAGTTACTTAAAATATCTATTACTTAAAAGTTACAAAATATAAAATTTAATACATATATTGTGTTATATGGTTTATAATCAGATAAATGATATATTTTAGTCAAAAGTACATAATTATTGCATTCAACTACATTGCTATTATTGTAGGGGAGATGAAAGTGATTACAGAATTGGATCATACTGAAAGTTTAAATTATAAACCAAGCATTTTATTAAAAGTTTTATACAAATCTTTCTTAGATTATATGTGTGTGAGAGAAATTATTGTCTGTGTGGTTGTACATGAAGTATAAATATTCATTTTAAATAAATCTAGAATTTTCTCAATTTGAATCATATAAATTAATGAAATTAAATTGTAAGGGATATACTTATAACCATGGTAGCATAATTATGGGTTTGAGCCCTAGTACCACAGAAGACCTGCTGCGTGGAAAGGATTATGAGTACAGAAATCTGTCATGTCAAGGATGTCCGTTCTGTGGGAGAACTAATTCATGTGGCATCGTTAGTCAGTTCAAATTGAAGGTCTTGCTTGTTGCCTTACGGTGAAAAACACTTCCTCATTCTCACTTTAGGTTTGTAGAAAATGCTGTATTTTCAATCTTCTCTAAAGTATATAATCATAAACATATAATAGTTATTAAACCTAAATATAACCAGTCAAGATGGTAAGAAATATTAGTACAATAGCACAACTTGGTCTTAGGAACCAAGATTGCAGGTTTAAACAGAGGGAAAGGAAGAAATATTAAGAGAAATGAAATTATTACAAATAAAATACACAATACTATTAATATATAACCATAAAATTAAAAAGCATACGTAATTACTAGTACAGAGGTAAACTCGAGTAATAAATCTAGAACTTCTAGAACTTAAAACTTACTTCGTGAGCACAGCCACAGGTTAATCTTTCTTACCAAATACAAAGGAGTATTAACAGTACCGCATATATATATATATATATATATATATATATATACATATAAATATATATGTTTTGTAAAGTTAGAAAACCATTAAATAAGATTATAGTATTAAAAAATAACCACATTAGAAAAATAATATCAGATATTTATTGTGTCTTCTCATTTTAGTGTTTAAAAGTAGAAGTGATCTACTAAGAAAATATACCACAGTCAGGAAGGACAACATCTAAGTCACTGCCAAAAAAGTGTTATCCAAAGAATAAAAATAAAAACGGGGAAAAAAACCCTTCACCTTTGAGTGTCAAGTTAGGTTTCTAGATTTCTTTTTCCCATTTCATTGCCTCCACAGGGCGCAAATCCATTTGCTGGGCCTTTTAGACTTGACAGCACACATTTAAAGGCCCTAGGGAGAATCTTAACAGCAAATAAAAATGGCAAAACTAACTTAGCAGACCACAGGTATAGCCTAAGAAATTTCTAGAAAATATGTGCTTCAAACTCTTTGCAAGTCGTCAGTGAATTATTTAAATACTAGTTCTGAAACTGCCAAGACACGTTACGATGACATGGGAATAAAATAAAGAAGTGTAACCTTTTTCTTGCTTACTTTTATATTCAATTCTCAAAAAGGAATAAAAGTTTTTTATATTTCCTTACTTTTTGGGATGCTGTAATTTCATAAAGGAAACTAGATAAAATAAAAATATATATGTGTTATTTCTGTGAAATAAATCAGAATCTTGTTAAGTTTGAGTTATAATTCAACATAAAGTACTTCTAATAAGCTTTAATTATTTAGTTGATTAAATTTTAATCTCTAACAAGGAGAGGGCACGACTAAGGAAATTAATTTGGGGACGAGACTTGGTATAATAGTAGGACTCCTTTCGGGTGTTCAACCCACAATGTAATAGTACTGAATGGGTAGTCAATTCAGAGGAATTTGCCTTCGAAATTCATGCTTAGTTTTTATACAATTAAGTTTTAGTTACCACCAGCGATGCAGTGGTATAGATGAGATCTACCTGTGTGCATTCAACGCTGTCAGTTAGGGTTCGAGTCGCGCGATGAACCCGCTGTTTTTTTCAATTTTATTTATTTTGACTATTAAATAAATTTATTTAAAAAAGGCTTATTAAGTATTTTGTATTATTATTTTGTATTTTAAAACTTAAACAAGTACTATGATTATATAAATATTTATATATATTTAATAATTTAATTAAAAATAAATTAATTATAATATTATTGATAAATAATAATATTTATAAAAACATATTATATTGAATATAAAATGATATTTTATATAATTATTTTTTATATTGAAAAATAAAATAGTTACAAATATGTTTAAAATTATTATAAAAAATATTTTTATAATATTTAAAACATATTGTAATAATATTTTATTACATTAATTATTTTATTATTGATATAATAAAATATTATATTTATATATATGGGATATTGTTAATTCAATTATTTTATAATTATATAAAATATTTAATAAGCCTTTTTTAAAAAAATTTATTTAATAGATAAATAATTAAATAATTTGAAAAAAAAACCAGCAAGTCTATTTTGTGACTCGAAAGCTGACCGCTATCAAGTACACTATCATTTATGCCACAGCATAGCTAGAGCTAATTAAAATTTACTTGTATAAAGGCTAAGTATGAATTGATTGCCCATTCGCCGCTGTTACTTTAAGGGTTAAACACCCTAAAGAAGTACTAATATTACACAAAATCTCGTCCCCAAAAGAATTTCCTTAGTCGTGTCCTCCCCTTGTAAGCTTAACTGTCATTTTTATACACTGCTGGCAATTAAAATTTCTACAACGTGTAGGAAACTAAACTAAACTCAGTGGCGCAACAGTCCATGGAGGCCAAGGCATACTGTACTAACTCAGTTTTTGTGACCTTGGGCTCTGAGGTGCTTGTGAAAATGTTCCAGTCAGGTGGACAGCGTAAAGGAAAGAAAATACAAAAAATATATTCATTGTACGCATGACAGTAAGACAAAACAGTATGCCAGAAAGACAAAATGATAAAATCTGAAAGTCGCTATCGGCTTTACAGGGGTATGAAATTATTGTAGTAAAAACAGCTGCCACCCATGGCAACTAGAACGGCTTTTACCCGGTGCCCCATTTTATCAACCGTATTAGCTGGAGAGGAGTGACGGACAATGACCAGATGGTTGACAGATCAGAAGACCCCATGCAGGCCAGGGAAATAATAGAACTCCTTGTGTATCGAAGAAGGTCAGAACACGACGTGCAATATGTGGTTCTATGGTGTTTAGCATATCTCTCGAAGATAGGGCACAACCACTGGATATAAGATTTCAGAAATGCACTACTCTGCGTTCAAATCACAGTCTATCCGAGCTGGAGATTGGCGTGTCATATACCCAAGGGCTGTCCAAACCATCACACCAGGTGCAAGGACTTTATGCCGATATCGAACGCAAGCAGGCGATGAATGGTCCCTTAAGAGCCTCTAACACACACACGGCTATCAGAGTATGGCATGAAGAACCGGGACTCTTCTGAAAGAAGACACTGGACGAATCCTGTATCCAGTTTTGTCGTTCAGCGCACAAGTGCCGTCATCTCTCTTTATGCTGCATTGACAAAATAAGCCGGAATAATGGTAATCGTTCCGACAGTCCGCATAGCTATAAACGTGGTCGCACCTTCGAGTGGATACTGGACGTGCTGCTAACATGCCCATTTCCTGACTAATAGTCCTTGATGTGGTTGTACGATTCTGCGGGGCTGACCTCACAATATGTTTGTCCTCTTGAGCGTTTGTCATGAGAGGCCATTGTCATGCCATTTATTATGACCATCAGCAAATACATCGTTTCCATAATCGCATGATAGTTGTTAGATTTCGGCTAGTGCAATGGGCAGTATCACTGAACGAAAATCCGCATTATCCATAGACAAAGATCATGTGTCTGTTGAATTCCAACACTTGCTTTACGTTTCTTCTTATTCGAGGCATACCACGATATTCCGCTTTTACGAAGCACTTTCCGAATGAGAAATCCCCTATACATCTTTTCTTTTATGCAGTGCTTCAGATATCGTTTCTGCCTTCTGTGTCGTCTAAATCCACTGAAATCTAATAATTTGCATATCCCAACATCTTTTCGTGTTATTTTGACGTTCGTTAGATCATTCTTTCCTCGTATTGCAACTTTAGTGCCAGCAGTGTAAATTATTTTTTATCACATAAAATACAGACTACAAGATTACTTTTGAGTAATAATTTCTCATAAAAATTAATATACTGCATACTGAAATTATGTTAATGATTTACACTTATATAATAAGCTATGCTTAGAAAATGTTTAAATATCGTGTTATTCATGTTCTATCTCGTTTTAAATTAAAAGGATCCATAGTTTTTAATAAAAATACCTTTGCTCTATTTCAGAGAATCTAAAGGTAATTATATACTTGAGTACATGAAAGAAATAACAAACAAAACTTTTTTATTACTAAATCCTCTAAGATTTGGTTCTTGAAGTAAGGATTAAGAAAAGAAAGATAAATATTTTTAAATGAATGTACATACTAATTAAAGTTAACTAAGAACACTTTATTTATAATTTTATTTTCTAACTAGGAATATATTATTTTATCTGTTTTACGAATATTTTAAGCTTAATGAATGTATTTATGATAATTACTTCATGTACAAAACAAACTAAGATGTGAGAAAATTCCTTAAATTCTGATCCGTGATTATCAATTCTTGAACGCATTAATTGCAAATTTTTATTACCAATTTACAATTATTTGCTAGTCACTCTTCATTTATGCTTAAAAAAGAAGTGAAATCGTTTATCTGAGTTGTTTAATTAAGAATAGTCTTCTAAACACAAGAAAATAATAAGTTCGGAACCATTATTTTGCAAAAAAGTATAAATAAATAATATTTTGATATTTAGTCTCAATTAAAATAAAATATACGTATAAAATTAAGTTAAGATTATTATTGCAACAATAAATGTAGGAAAGAAGTCAAGTTTTCTTTTATTTCTTTTAATTTTTAATGTAAGATATGGCACCACTAATCGAAACCACGTGAGTTTTAGCTGCGCGATACGGTGAGGTCATGTATTTATGAGGGGGCAGAAAAGAAAAACTGGGACAGGCACCAAAGCGTGAACGAAGGCAGGTCAGAGGAAATCGGTCTCTCCGTTGTTTTGAGAAAAAGTACGTGTTTTCGGAATTGGTATGGTGCTATCTCGAATTATTTAAAACCCCTTGTAGATAGTCAATGTTTTAGTTGTGTTTTTAATAAATTAGGTTATTTTAACTCTGCGTGCTTATTTTAACATTAAAATCGAACCTTCCCCTAGACGCCGTCCCACATAAATTACTTGAATGCAGTTTTTTGAATTAAATGAAGAGAAAAAAACATATTCTCAAAATATTCTCATTTTATGAAAAATGCTTATATAATGATTATATTTTGCCTATGTATAGCTAAGATTTTTGTACTAAGCCTAAACTAGATTTTTTTAAAAATATATCGGAGTTCATTTATTTATATCTTAAAGTATCAGTGTAGAAAAAAATTTAGTAAAAAATACACCGATTATATTATTTTAATTGATCAATTGAAATACTAACTGGTAAATTTAGAATCACGTAAATTTTTCAATCTTCCTAGTAATGGCTCTGCGTGAAAGTACTAGCTATACAAAAGCAAAATATACATTGGTTATCCTAAAATAAGGAAAAATGACATAACTAGCGATAACTCGCCAAAAAAGGAGCCAATCTAAAATTTTTTTGAATATGTTGGTAAGTAAAAGGAGCTGAACGGTATTACATTATGAAAAATAGTGGAGATGCAGTCGGAGTAAGTCATTTGCGATCAGCATAAAAATGGATGTCTCAGAACAAGGCGAAAGTGGTCGCTCCGTGTCTGAGATTAGAAATTTGGTATAGCGAAATTATATCAATGACCTCCAGGCATCATCTGACCAAAGAGCTGCGATGGTGAACAATTAGAAGACCAGAGGCAGGGCAGATAGAAGTGGCTAGATGGCTGAATGTGAGTCCGTCCGTGATTCATAGACTTTGACAACAATTTATTACCACAGATTTGAATCCAGAAGGTTCAGCCGAGGAGAGCCAAGAGCTACCACGAATGTCAACGACTGATATTTGTCCTTATGGCAATAAAGGAATATAAGAATTCCTTCTGAATTCAGATACTATCTCGCTGCAAGATTGAATCAAGGTCATCTGTGTGTTGAATTCTTCACAGGACGTGTTCTTTATGCGATGCGACCAGCCGTTTGCATTTCTTTCTCATCACGCCATAGGTGGCAACCTTTGCAGTGGACTCGTCAACGTTTCCACCGGATGTGTGATCAATTGAAAGCTGTTCTTTTTTACGGATGAGTCTAGGTTTAGCCTTGAAAGCGAAAGTATACGTATTTTCATTTGTAGAGGACCTGAAACTCGTTTACTTCCATAACACTTTCGTAAAAACGATGCATACGGATCATATAGTATCTGTGTTTGGGGTGGAATCTCTTCGGGTAGATGCAATGATTTCCATATCTTTTCCCGTGGAAATGTTAAGGCTTGTACCTATAGAGATGACATCCATGCACCCTTATGCTGGGGCAATAGGTGATGTTTTGGTGCTACAGGATGATAATGCGTGACCACACAGAGCTCGCATCGTGGATGCTTATCTTTAGAAGTAAACAATTCAGTGCATGCAGGGGGCCAGATGGACCCTACCTTAACCTTATCGAACAAGTTTGGGACTCTCTAGGTTGACGTGTAGCTGTTCTCAATCCCCTTCCCAGACTCTTAGGCATGCTTTCAACTGCCTTGGCAAGAGCAATGGCTCCCACTTCCTACAGAATTAATAGACTACATAATTTAGAGCATCACATATGTAGTGCTGTATCCTGTGCTGTATTGCTACTCGGGATGATTATACTGTCTATTAAACGTATATATTTTTCATATACCAAACTGACACATTCAATGTTTTCATTGTATGCATATGTTAATTTCTATAACACCATAATTGTCTAGTGATTTCTTTTTATACTATTTTATACATTCCTATGTGTTGTATAAAGTGTATAAGTTTCATTAAATTCTACACGTAGATTTTTGTGTTATCGTCATTTTTTTGTGGTTTTTCATTAATTTATGATAACAATTGTATTATTATCAAATAAACAATTTTAATTAAAGGAAAATGTTTTGAAAATATATCATTCCTTCCTTATTTTTTGCCAAAAAAAAACCATTTAATTTTTTTGTTATTCAAATAACAATTTTGAAAAAAATTGTTTGCGTACATTTTAATTCAAATGACATTAAAGATAAAAAAGAATTAAGTTTCACGCTTTTGCAAAATTTTTCATCACTTTATACCTTAAATCCAAGAGAGTATATTTATAACTAGCACTCTTTCTGTATTTATTCATTGTTCGCAACAACAGCATAATTGCACTAAATCAATTTCTTTTACTTTGCTTAGTAAATGACTTGCGTACTGCTGAAAGCAAAGAAGCAAATTTGGAATATACGTATTTAAGAGCTGAATACGTTAGGAGCTGTAAAATTGTACATTATGGATTAAAAAAATTTATAATCCTCAAGTAATATTTAAAAATATGATAGATAAATTTTATATATATATATATATGTGTTTTATATTATTTTTCTAAGTTATTCTTAGAAATAAGAATAGAATAATTAACGCTCTTAAAACCACTTATTTTTTGTTTCTATAAATCGAAGTTTTAAAGATGGATTTTATGATCATCAGATCTAAATTAGAAGTAGTTATTTGTGTCTTCAGAATTAATTCCTAATAGACTTCCTCTTTGATTTGACTCTCTGTATATATTTTCACTTCTTTTCTGAACGATTTTAACCTTAGATCAAAATGTACATGTATGAATGTCAAATTAGAAATATCGTTTGCACGTAAGCCATTTGTAGTCTATTTATAATTTCCCACGTGAAGTTAATTCAAAAATAATCCTAATTACTTTCGAGAAGTTAGATTATTGTATTTATTAAAATGTATTAAAATTCTTCCGAATTTTAAGGAAATTTATTACTTTTCTATCTTGATTGAATTGTGTTTTTCTCATTTCTAAAAATTTACTTATTATGTGTTTGGTATTTTGTCTGCGAGAGTTTTCATGTGTAATCAGTATTATTTTTTAAAAATATTATCTTAATTCTAAGGAAAATGAATGATAATATTATAAAATTATCTTTCACTTTTCCGAGTTTTTATTTTTGTAATTCAATACAGTTTTACTATTTTGATTATTTTTCCGATGTTTTGTATTTAAAAAATGTAATAAGTAAAAACTGCTTTTGCCCTATTTGACACATTTCAAAAATGAGGAAGGAATTATTTAAATCTATATATTAACTGATTAATGATTTAAAATAAAATACTACTTGTTTTACAGATTTCAAAATATACATTCATACATACAATGTACCATAAAATGTTCGCACGCTGGAAATTTCACATAAAATTTAATGTTTTCGAGCAATAAAAACAAATATATAGAAAGTGCGATTTTTTTTATAATACCTACAGCTTATTATGTGAATATAATAACATAATAAATTTTTAAAACATAGTGTAACTATTATTTAAAAAATTAATAATCAAACTATCAGAAGAGTACGCCACAAATGTCTTTGTACACTTAAAAAAATCTCAAATAAGATTTTAAAAAAAATCTCAACATAGCTTTAAGTTATTATATTTCTTAATGTAGTAATTAGTAAAATAACGTTTAGCATTTACAAAATAGCTTTTAAACTTCTTAGTATTGATTTAATCAGTTTTTTGTAATTTCTTCCTCGATGTTCCTCCAATCCTCTACTGTGATTATTATTTTTACTTCATATTTTGTTTTTATACGTCATGTTATCGTTTTACCATGTTTTTATTAACTCGTTTTTTTTGTCTGTCCGAGTGGAATTTTGTAATTGATTTAAACTAACTTCCCGATGAGGTAGAGACTTGAAATTTGGACCATATCTCAGAAGTAGATGACAATGCATGAAAATGATTATACAAAAATGGTACATAAAAGTTTTTTTATTAAGAAGATTTTTAAAATTAAATTTTTATTAAAAATGCTCTACTAGGCTGAAATAAATTGATTTAGGAGTTTTTTTTCAGAATTTTGGGGACATTTATAGCGACATCAGCGGCGTACTATAAGAACAGGGCATTTGGCGCCAATATATTTCTAAAAAGTAAAGTCGTCCCCAATATCCAAATTTTGGGCGAATATTTAAGAATTTTTCTTTAAATATATATATATATATTTAAGCGGAGATCATAATTTACAACACCATCAAAAAATACCAAATTACGTACTTCTGAAGTCGATTTACGCTCCCCACGCAAGAACACTCTACCTACTTGTTTCACTGTTTCCACTAGATTCGTCGTATCAAGTTTCAGAAAATTCAATTTTTACAGTAAATTGGTTGGGATGACAGAAATTTAACATTTTTGGTTATAACGGGCATAAAATAGCTTGTAGAAGAAAAAACGAGGGATTTAATTCAAAAAAATTTAAGTGAAACAAGAACATCTCCACCTCCATGCTTCGCCTCGGAGGTGAAGACGTTCTTGAGCCGGCTTCAAGGTTATGCAGTTTGTTACTTTCTGATAGTAATGTAAATCCTGAGCTCCACTTAAATATTGTAAAGAACAATTTTTAAATATCAAGTGCACTGTTCTCAATGTACACCACTGGTGTCTCTATAACTGTCCCCGAATTCTGAAAACATCTACTACATAACTTGCCTTAAGCCTAGTAAACATATTTAGTGAGAATTTGCTTTGAAAAAAAAAGGAGACAGAATGTGAAGTAAAACCAATAATCACAGAAGAATGGAGAAATATATAGATGCAGAAATAACAGAAACTGATTAAATCTATACCAAACTATTTAAAAGCTGTTGGGGACGTTGAAAGATATCCTACTAAGTATTAAGTTAAGAAACCAATAAAATATTTAAAGCTATGCTAAGATTTTCTTTTAAGTATACGAAGACTTTTGGAGCATAGTTTCTTAGGGGGGGGGGATAGTTTTTTGATTATTAACATTTTAATATAATATTTATACTGTTTTAAAAATTCACAGTTATTCAATTAAGAACAAGTTGCAAATATCATAAAAAATTACAATTCCGGTATATTAATTTTTATTAGTCAGAAACGTTATTTTTTTTAGAAAATTGCAAGTGCTCGAACATTTTGTGATCAACTATATAAAATATTAACTAAAACTAACAAGCGTAGATTCGACAAATATACAGTAGCTTTCAAAAAAGTGTTCGTACTCATACCATTTTCTATAAATGTTTTTGTTTTCTACTAATTAAAATTCATATATCAGAATCTTAATTTTTTTATAATGTCGGCCACTTGTTCTTATTTAAATCACGTAATAAATTTTTAAATCATAGTACAATTATTATTTTGGAAAAACTAATATTCAAAAAGCTACAAAAAATTACACGACAAAAGTCTTCGTACATTTTAAGAATATCTCAACATAGTTTTTAATATTGTTTTTGTTTCTTTATTTAGTAAAAAAAGAAAACAGTTTTATAAACTTTATAGAATGTATAGAATCTACAACAATTTTTAATCGTCTTGGTATAGAATTCATTATACTAAAAAAATTTTTTTTGTATTTTCTGCATTAATATTCTTTTATTCTTCTGCGATTATTTTTTTTTACTTCAGATTTTATGTTTTTATATGTTCTGTTTTCTTACTTTTAAGTTCAAACTCTCACCAAATATGATTTCTGGGATTAAATAGGTGATTTAACAGGGGTATTTTCAGAAATTGGGGACAGCTATAGAGACCAATGGCGTACGTTGAGAGCAGTGGGCTTCGCGTCATTATTTTGTTAAAAAATGAAATAAGTTCGAATACCCAAAATTATTGGTGGTTAATTTCAATTTTTTAAAAAAAAATATTGTTGAATAAAGTTGAATATTCACAATACCATAAGAAAAATACCAAACTACTTAACCTTGAAACTGATCTACACCATTCACACAAGAACTCCTCCACCTCCATACTTTAATGTTCCAACTAAATTTTTGGGATTAAGATTCAGAAGTTTCAACTTTGACAGCAAATTGCTTAGGATGGTAGCAAAATCAGCATTTTTTGGTTCCATTCGGTGTATAACAGTTTGGGGAAGAAAAAATGAGGAATCCCCAAGAAGTTAGTTGGAACAGTGAAACATGATGGAGTTGTTTTAGTAGGGGGGGGGGGGCTAAATTGGCTTCATTATTATATAATTTGATATTTTTTGATAACATTGTGAATCAATAGCCTTATTTAAATATTTTAAGGTACAATTTGAAATTATCAAATCGAAATTTGGGTACTTTCGGGTACTGAAACTTATTTCATTTTTTAGCAAGATATTAACCTCCAAGCATATTGCTCTTAATGTACGCCATTTTTGTCTCTACAACTATTTCCAATTTCTGAAAACATCTCCTAAATAATATATTTTAAGAATTTAAGCCCAGTAGAACATATTTCGTGAGAATTTGAATTTAAAGTAAGAAAACATCATACATAAAAACAAAATGTGAAGTAAAATCAATGATCACAAAATAATAGATTAAGATCGATGCAGAATTTTTAATTAATTAACCAAGAAGGTTAAAAATTATTATGAACGCTACAAAGTGTCCGACTAAGAAGTTAAATGACTTAATTATAAAATAAATACAATAATTAAACCTGTGTTGAAATTTTTTAAATTGTTCAAAGACTTGTATAAAAGAATTTTTTAGTAGTTTTTTTTTGGTTATTAATTTTTCAAAATGATGGTTATACTATGTTTCAAAAATTGATTGCATTATTTCAATAAGAACAATTTGTTGATATTATAAAAAATTGCGATTCTGGTTTATTACTTTTAATTAGTCAAAATCATTAAGATTTATAGAAGATTGTATGTGTATAAACACTTTAGAGAGCCGCTGTACTTGTTAACCTTAACATGACAATTATCTTTAAAAAATTTAAGACAACGGATTATATTTTCATTTATATTTATTATTAATTATTCATGACATTTTAAGCAGATGGAACATTTTTATGTAATATATTTCAAGAAAGAAAAACTCATTTCCGTCACATTATTTATATCCTTCAGGCAAATTTGGGAGACAATAAAAGGTTAAAATATGCAAGAATATACGGAAATCTGAACTTACATGGATATACGTTTTTCTTATTTTCGTCTAAAAATACTTTTTGAGTTTGTTCAGATGAAAGCTTTTCAGTGTTCTCATCTTTAAAAAGAAAAGAAAAATATTCCCCCTTTAAACATGGAATGTGTTCTTTCTGTTCTTCAAAAACATATGCGTATCTGTTGCAAGTCCAAAATAAATTTTAAAACTATAGATGTAGAGAAAGGTTAAATAATAAGTAGTCTACTGATTTGCTGGTCCATTAATTTGTATAAATTAAGAATATATTATAAGAAAAAGGTACTTACTTCAATTTAAATAAAAGTTACTTAAATTTTATCTAAATAGGTTATCCAGCAATAGTAACAATACTTTTAGATGGTTAGTTTTTATTTCAAATATATCGATTTATAATTCTTACAAGTTTTGAATTTTTATAGCTTTTATATTCGATGAAAACTCCCAGAAAAGTATTATATTGCTTTTATGTTAAACTAACGTGTTGGTATATTTGCTAAACTAGAGAATTAACTAATAAAATCTTTCTCTCTCTCTCTCTATATAAAAGGTTTTACATGATGCTGTAATAAATTTATTCATGCATACGGTATGGTTAGTAAAAATGGGTTGGGAAATTTAAATTTAACTGAAGAGGAATACCAAGAAGGATTTGAATCTCCCCTAAATTCCAGCGTTTTCTCAAAAAATCAGCTTGCGTCATAGATCGTGATGTTATAGATTTCTCCAGAGATTTCCAGAAGCATCCATATGATCGCCAAGGGAACACATTTGCGTGCCGAAAATTATGCCAAATTTTGAGATACATTATGCATGTGAATTACAGTTTTACAATTTCAGCAATGAATGTGAACAGCTGTATAATGTGAACAACTTAGATTGGTCTTTACCGTTATGTATATATAAAATATTAATTAAGTTTTAATATTACTAAAATTTTTATTATTACTAAATTTTTAATATTACTAAAATTTACTAAAATTTTTAATATTATTTAAAAGAAATACATTTTTGATTTTTTTAAAAATTAAATAAAATTTTTAATACTACTAAGGTTTTTAAGTATTACTAAAATTTTTTAGTATTACTAAAATTTGTTAGTATTACTAAAATTTTTAATATTACTAATATTTTTAATATTACTAAAATTTTTAATATTACTAAAATTAAATATTACCAAAATTTTTATATATATTCCCTAGTAAACATTAATTTTTTTAGAAAACAATAATTTAGTAAACAACTGTAAGTTTTTTTAAATATTTTTTATTTTACAGCAGATTACACACGCACTTGTCATGGCATCACTCGTAAGTATGAAAAACACTTTGTACAAGCGTACAAAGAGAAATAGAAACACATCAAATTAAACGGGAATTACAAAGAAAAAAAATTAAATAAATTAAGCGTCTATTAGACAGAAGGACATGTAGCTGCTATCAGCCGATTAATATCTATCACAAAAACTTCCAGTGACCATCGAACATGCTGTAAGTAATTAAGCGTCGATTATTTTATCACTTTTTTGGAGGATGCAGTTTGGGGAAAGAATTATTCTGAATTTGTAACACTAAAAAAAAGTCGTTATTTGTTTCAAGCTTGCAGGCAGCAACTCTCAGAGCCGTCTTGTAAACTCTTGCATCTTTCCAATAGTTTCTCTCGAAGTTTATCTTTTCCTTTTTTTCTTTGTACTGTGTGTGAATTCGACGCAAATTGAAGATGAAAAACAGAAGCAAAACCAGGGATATTAAGTCTTAATCAATAGCTCTATTGTACCAATAGGAATCTTGTATAAATTAGAATAAATATTAGAAACATTCGTAAAATCTTCATTAGTTCTACAAAAACATAATACTCACTATTGCGAAAATTTTATAGTACATATTTAAATATGTTATCCCAAATAGCAGTAAAATATTACCCCCTCTTTCTCTCTCTCTCTCTCTCCCTCTCCCTCCTCCCTCTCTCTCTCTCTCTTTATATATATATATATATGTTACCGGCAAAGTATGAAATCTGGCATTCTATGCAATGCCTAAATCTAGCCGGCAATGTATGAAATGATTTCTATTTCACACATTGCCTAGGCATTCTATAGAATGCCTAATGAGAAACCGGCAAATTGTGAAATACATCTCAGATTCATTTCGAATATTGTCAATTGGTAAGATATAAAATTTTTAACGCGTATCTCAGGCGCAGAATCTGTTAGTTGTACATTCCTGTTTGTTCGGAAATGTCAAAATGCTCAATTTTACTTAAATTTGTTCAACAAAAAATTGATTTTTTCCTGTGCTACCTGAAAATTAAGGATCAAGCTATAGTGTTGGAGAATGAGACATGGTCTAAAGCAGGGGTCGGCAAGCTATGTCACACGTGCCACGCGGTACAATTCTCAGTTGCACTATGCACTACCAACAAATTTTTAAATTTTGGAATTGTTTTGAAAATGCTCTACTGCGTGGTTAGCTGAATCATATTGGTAGATTGGTTTGACACGCAACAGCTAATAGGCCGACCCATAGTCCATAGACACGAAACAACTATTCAACTGCTAGTTGCCCGAAATTCGAGTTGATGCTCCAAAGAAAAGGGTTTTTTCTTAACTGAAATTACTTACTAGAAGTTAATAACTGATATAAAAAATGCCAAAATTACTAAGAAGAAACCCATGGACTATTAGTTGCTGAACAGCTATGATGTGATGTTTGTTGAAAATAAAAGTAAACTCATTTAAACTGTTAAAGAAGGTGTCAGAACCATAAAACAGTGATCTCCAACTCTTGATCCGTGGATCAAAGAATATCAAGGAGCATTAAATTATTTCCATTATATTTAGTGAGGTGTATTTTTCTCGTGTTTGTGCGACTTTCCATGGAAATCACTTTATATTTTATGTGAAATAATTTTATAGTTATTTTTTGGTGCAACTGAATTTTACTCTGAGGGCATGTATAATTACAGTTAAATTATAAAATCAAAACAATTTAAAATATAAATAATCAACTTCCCACCTCAGTCTCGCCGTAAAATTATCAAACGTAGACTGGTCCGGAAGAGAAAACTTTTGGGAAGAATTGCTATACAGTATTACGTCCCGGATTGTTTTTTTCCCCAATGGGGCTGCAGATTGGTATTTTTACCATTTTCAGACCTAGTACATTCCCCAGGGGCTGGTATCCCTTTTTAGAGCGGTATCATGTAGGCGATGCCAATTGCCACCGGTAATTTTGACACCCAGTTTGACAATGTGAACTTGTTCTATGAATTTCATTTGCCAAGAGCAAAATTAAATTCCGGATTCTGGGGATGTGATAGAATTTTGAAAGAACTTTCAACCAAATACAAAAATTTTACGCGTTATGATAATGAACTGTACATCCACTTACGTGAAACTTGCCAGAAAAAACAGAAAATTATTTTAAATAAAAGGTATGAAGCACAAAACATTGATCTTTTTCCGAATACCAATATATTGGCACTTGTAATGAGTGCGAAATAGGATGATTTCTATCAACTTGGAATTTCTGACGGAATTTTAATACAAGTATATGCGAAATCACAATATAACATTTTTTACAAGTATATGCGAAATCAAAATTTTTTTAATGGCAATCTCATTATTTTGTCAGAATAGCATTTGTACTTTTAGGAATGTAAGTCATTGATATAATATCCTTATCATGACCTTTTTTCATACTTTGCCTAAATAGCTTTAGGCATTCTATACAATGCCCTAGGCAAAGTATGTAATAAATCTCATATTTCATACTTTACCTAAAAACGTCCGGCATTGTATAGAATGCATAGGCATTATATAGACTTTCATACTTTGGCGGTAACATATATATCAGTTCTAGAAAGTAAAACTTGATTTTCAAAAGCTATTAATAAAAAAAAAATAAAGATAACTCTTTACTAAGGCGTAGGAGTTTTACATTGAGTAGGACTATTTAAAAGCAGATAACGCTATTGTAGGATAGAAAATAATCCAGTAACGTGAGCTGGTGTCTCCTAGCTGTGTCAATGTTCTTTGTTCGAATAAGTTAGCCGCCAAATGGCAGCCATATTGGAATAGTTTGAAGTTGATTGAATAATGTTTATGCTAATTGTAAGGAAGATGTTTGCTATTCTTCCCATGCAGGTTTGGAGCCTGACATATATAATCTTCCTTTATAACCAGGCTCCTAAAATTTAAATTGATTTAAAATAGCAAATACTTTTTTTTTATAAATATTAATCAAGTGAACTTACTAACTATATCATACTACATACAAGGAATGCTTTCATTTATTTCTCTACAGTTTTATCCTAAGTTTAAATAAATTTCTTTTCTAAGAAATGAAAATGACATTTCAAGTAAAAAAAAAATATTATGCTCTATGTTTACCTCTTCTTGCGGATGTATTGGTAAATGAATGCATAAAAAATGTTTCCCTCACTATTAACTCGCGAAAATAAAATGTGAGACACCAGAATACCTTTAAGAAAATCTAAGTTTTATAGCGAACGAAATATGTTTCTGGAAAGAAAGAAACTGCTCACTGAGCATTTAACGAAATTTTTGGAATCACTTCTTTTCAGACGGTTTAAGCGATAAAAGAGATAGAGGGTGAACTATATAAGATCCAGACAAAAGTCTCTGAACGATATGTCCAGGAAATGACAGCAAAATTGTTTTTTTCTTCCAAATAATCGGCAATAGATGTTTTTTGTTGTCGCAACTGAAAAAAAATAAAGGTAAACACATAAAAAACTTTTTTTTAAAAGTTTTATCCTTAAATCTTTATTCTGCTTATAACATTCCTCATTCTTGCTGTAATACAATTTTAAAATTGTAATTAGGTCTTTTTGCTGGTCATTCGTTATTTTCTTTTCAAATTAATCGTCTATACAAATAAGTACAACAAGAAGTCGATAATACAAAGAAGGGATCAACATTTAAAAAAAAAATGCCCTATTATTATGAAATCGATTCATTGTGAGTCTGTTACTAATCGATACATGTGCGATTTTTGAATCATAAATGTATCGATAAGCATTAGAATCGCAAAGAATCTATTATAGCAGAAAATCATAAATGAATTAATGATACATTTACGAGGGTGGATCCAAAAAAAAAGTTACAGTCGCAGCATTTGAAAACTACATATTGTGGAGAAATTGTGTTGTTACTCCAGAGTGGAGACAGATGGCGCTACTTGTCATACAGCTGGTTTACCGGTATATAGTAAAAGTTCCCAGATGGTTCATGACGATTGAAATGGCAAGACTCTTAGGAAATTTGTCTCGTTTGGAAGTGCAAGCTGTAATTCGATGCTTATGGTCAAAGAATACGTCCACATCTACAATGAGCAGACAACATGTAGCGAAATTATGTCACTCTTTTCAATCAGGCGGACAGGATTTCTAATACCGCAATATAACAGGGAGCTTCCGGCCAAGTTCTTCAACGACAGTAATCAACAAGGCACGAATTGAAGAAATAGCTCAAAATGACCAAAGGGTAACTCTGCGTGAAATCTCGTCAGAGTTAGGACTGAACTATGGTAGCGTGCAACATATCGTTTCTGATGTGCTGCGATATTCCAAGACAGTTCTGTGAAAACATATGTCGAGACCTGATTCAATTGACTGGGACATGATTTCTCCAAAGATGGGTTAAGCAAGTTGGTTCTGCTTTCTGATAAATGGCTAAATAGACTTAGTGTATATGTCGAAATGTGATAGGCACGTATACCTCTATACTTTATTTTGTATTTTCTGTCTATTAATAATAAATATTTTTTATCCGACATATAATCTTTTTTTTGTGGATCCACCTACGTATGGTTTGAGCATGGTAAAAGAATAAACTAAAAGAAGTTATGAAGTAATTTCTAAAATTCTAACACAAGAATACTGGATTAGAAGTGTAATATTCGATTAGCTCCAGGGTTAGGATTTCTCGTAAAATGCCAAATGCTGTTCGAAATATAGTATTGCTTTTATTAAAAAAAGGTTGATTTCTAAAGATTTTTTGCTTTGAGAAGTAGCATAAAATTAAAACAACCTTGATATACAGATTAATAAAGCAGAACACGGGAAAGATATACTTTTTCCATGTAAATGTTCGAGGTTCCTAAAAATGTTCAAAATAGCACCCAAAGCGTTCGTCTTCTTATTAACTGTATAACCTGCTATGGGGCTGTTAAGTTGCAATGCTGTTGAGGTTGTTGTTAAAGCCGTATCACTCATGGGAAAGGCTTCGTTAGAATGCTTATAGGTGTGAGTCTTCATGCGTCACTGTAGGTCTGAGAGTCTATTGGAATGTGCTAGGGCGTCGCGTAGAGTATTGAAGCCTGTAGCGTTTGTGACGCTTCTTAGCTTATCGAGAGTCTCCGTGTTTCCCCTTTTGTTATCTATTTAAAGGAATACGCTACGCCCCAAAAGCGACACGTGAGGTAGAATCATTTCTGTTTGTACGTTGCCGGGATTAATATTTGGCTATTGGTCATAGTCGCCTCTCATGCGGTGGATTGTGAAGCACATGTCTGCCAGTTCAATTCTTAAAATACTTGGGAAATCAGGGTTGGTAACGTGATGAGTTATCTTGAACCTTGGCATTATTGCGAGAGTACATAAGCATATATATTATATAAGTAATATGTACATAAGTCATTTACATATAAATATATTTGAATAATAAGACTAATTGATATTTTAATCGTATATACTCATAAATAAATATATAAGAGTGCATAATTATTTAACATTGCCCTTTAAAAAATGGATGAAAGAAACAAAATCCCGAGGAATGTGCATAAAAAAAGAACTACAAAACACCCGCATGCGAAAATGTGGTAAATGAAAATGTAGCACTTCTGAATAACTGAGTTCTCTTGTCCAGAATAAATCAGAAGTTTTTACAACTAAGCCCACAATTTTTTTTAAATCTTTAAATCACACAAATTACAAACAAGCGGATTCAGCAATATCAGTTTTTTGGAAAAGAATTCAAACTAAGAAATAGAGAAGTACCCTTTAAAAGTGAGAGGAGCGACAGAGATATATAACTTGATATCGTAACTTTGAAAAGTGCCACTGAAAATTTCTTCGCGTGCCATAGGTTGCCGACCCCTGTTATACAGTGAAAAAAAATTAAATGAAGGAATGAAGAACAAGAATAAACCTGGTATAATTGTTTACTTTATCGTGATGATTAATTAAAAATATCACTCTTTACCCCAATGTATGAAATAAAACACATAACAGAACGTTTTGAAAATTGCAAACATTCAAAAGTTATTTAAATAATAATTTGAGTCATATATATATATATGACTCAATATATATATATATATGACTCAATATATATATATGACTCAATATATATATATATATATGACTCAATATATATATATATATATATATATATGACTCAATATATATATATATATATATATATATATATATATATATATATATATATATATAAATAAGTTCACTTCATCTGATTACTTTCCTTTAGAGTATTATAAAAAAGACAGATGAAAAATCGTCTGTTTGGATTTGCTCTTTTTGTCATCTATTTTAATAATGATCACACACTGATTATGTGAATGAATATCTAAAAAATAAGACATAAATCTATCGCATAATATATAAACCAAATTGTATAATTTATAATTGTGTTGATATTTAGTGTATTTATGAATTAATAAAAATATTTATATTATTTATTTATAAACACTGACCAAATCTGTTGTTTTTCATTTTAACACATTGAAAAAACCTCACCCAATTATGCAATTACTTTGCTTAGAGCATTAGTACGTCTTGTAAAAAAATCAATGTATGGATTTGATTACAAATTCATTTGTTGTAGGTAATAAAACAAATTTTAAATAATTAAAAAAATTTAACTATATCATGAGTTTTAAAAATATAATTTCAAGTTCACGTGTGATTAATAAATCTATTTACCTGAAAAATATTTTTAAAGCAAGTAGTTTTGCTTTTATATATAAAATATTAGAATGAATTTCGAGAAAAAATATTAAATTATACCGAAAAAAAACCCAAATAATTCTAAAAGAATTTATTACAAAAAATTTTCTTCACGAGAAGAATATAATGCATAAGAGTGATAATAATATGCTAGTATAATTTAAGAGCACAATTTTTATCAAAATGGAAAGAAAAACCGGCTCAACAAAAAAAAATTAATATAGGTCGCATTAGTAGTCGTTGCCTTTCAAATAACAGCTTAAATATTCATTAAACTTATTTCATATTTATGAGCTTGAATATGAATATCAATTTAGAAGATGCGGAAAAACTATTGTCGCATTATTTGATTCTAAATTAAAATAAATCTGCTTTTGCATTTATAAAGAAACACACGCATCAAGGAGTTGGGAAGTGATTTAATAATGGTTGTTTTTTTTAAAGCTGTGATACTTAATAAAATAATTTATGTTGCCGTTACATAAAATAAAATTTTTCTTTTAAGGAACTTATTTTGCGTAGAGTACTCGTTATATTGGATTTATGCAAATGATGAAAAAATACTCGAAGTTTAACTTATAAGGCATGCAATAATCTTGTATTTTTTCTGCTATTCAACTCCTTTAGGTCTTATGAGGCATAATTAAATAGATTTACTCCGTGACATGCTAGATTATTTTCTCGATTACAAACCATTATCAACATTACGTGGGGTATGGTATCGGTATTGATGTGGCCGTTGTGCATTACGTATAACCTGTACGTGATTGGTTGCATAAGGAGTATCTAAGCCACTGGATTGGATGCGAGGTTTATATTTTAAAACTAATTGCGAGATTTGATTCTCCCTAAAGGAAATCTGGAGGAATCTGGTTTACTGGG
Organism: Trichonephila clavata; assembly: GCA_019973975.1. Taxonomy (NCBI): domain Eukaryota; kingdom Metazoa; phylum Arthropoda; class Arachnida; order Araneae; family Nephilidae; genus Trichonephila; species Trichonephila clavata. The sequence continues at coordinate 571 of BMAO01013274.1, read as the reverse complement.
TTTTAATTACTATATTAAAATGACTTAACCGCGCATTCATTATGCATATACATTTGGGGATATTAAGTTATTGTATCGTGTTGTGTTGAACATTTCACAATGTTTCTGTACGTGCATTAATATACAGGGAAAGAATTTTGATCCTCCTTCTTTGTAAGTAAGTATACGTGCAATTTTTTGATATTATTGTGTTGAATAAAGGTTTTACTCCATGTATTGGATTAAGTCTTTTCATGACATTGCAAAGCTTTCAATTGTATTAATAGCACGTAATCTAGCACTAAGTGGTCTGTCATTTTTTTTATTCGAGAAAGTCTAAACAATATCTTTAGCTTCTCTAGGTATGTTACCTTTTTGTTACTAATGAATTTGGAACATCTATCTATTAGATTCCATGAGACTTTACTTTGTTTATAAATAAAAAGTGGAAAGTTGTTTAATTATGTTATTGTTTAAATTCCACTTCTTTTACGAAGCAGTCATTAGTTTGAAAATATTTAAAACACTGAAACATTGTTAGCAAAATTGCAATGATCTACTTTAAATAATATTTTTATTTCTCAAACAAATA